>VXAB01009747.1:677727-694524 GCA_013399175.1 Odontophorus gujanensis | reverse complement strand
GGAGATATTCAAGACCCGCCTGGACCCCTACCTGTGTGACCTTGTGTAGGGAACCTGCTTTGGCAGGGGGATTGGACTCAATTTCGAGGTCCCTTTCAACCCCTGTGATTCTATGGTTCTATGTTTGTATCTCATGGTGCTGAAATAGGCAGTAACTGCTGCTGAGTTCCTGCCTCCCCATTAGTGACCATTAGTGGGATTGTGATTAGCTTTTAGAAGTATTCATACAAATACCTTAAACCCTCATGAATGTGGGGAGAAATAAATATTTAATTTAAAGTGTAGATAACCAGCATTAGGTGCAAACAGCAAGGGAGAAAGATCAGTCATGCAAGCTCTAGTTAGATTGGAGAGAGAGAGAGATGGAGGCTGTTAAGTCCACCTGTACAGATTTAGAAATGTTGGCTTTCATTTTAAGACTTTTGAAAGACTTCTTATTATTGGGAACAATGAAATCATCTTCAATATGTGGAGAAAGCCTAATCTTCTTCTATGCTTGTTTGTTTTTTTAATGGTATGTCCAATTACTTCATGTGTAAATAAATAATATGCTGCAAGTTGTACTTCATTCTTTGTAGTAGGAATTGCTAGAGATTGGTTAACAATCTGAGATTTTTATAACCTGGTTGTCTTTGGAACTCTGCAGAATCACAGGGGTTGGAAGGGACCTCAAGGGATCAAGTCCAAATCCCCTGCCAAAGCAAACTTTACCTTTTAAATAGAGTTGCAGGATGTAGTTTAATGGGAACAGTGCATATGGAATACATGAGGTATGAGTGCTATCATTTGGTATTAAAGATATTAACTGAGGTGTAATTACTCTTCCTTAGAAGTTAGTATCCTCTATGATTGAATTACCTTGAAAACATCAACTCCATGTGTAGGATGCTCTCATAATTATGTTACTGTTGAAATGCTGCATCTGTATAACTGCATCTTAAAATATTCACGAGGTAACAAAACAGCATATTTAGTAATTGCTAGCTCACATATGAGTGCCTTACAGCTATCCAATATAGAAAATTTTGTGTATAGCCTCAGCCTCAGTCACTGGATAAAACAGAATAGGATCAATCAAAATGTATTGGCTTTACAGCTGCAGACGTGAGATCACGTGTGGAAAGATGCATGTCCTAACCCAGACTCTTATTTTAAACCTTCCAAGTATGTTCCTTTCTGTTCTGTCAGGTCTGACCAGAAATTCACCAGAGTGCCTGTGTCAAACAGCTCTTGTCTGCTAAGCTGCTAGCTCCCAGTGTGCCACCCAACCGCAGCAAATATTGTCTCTATCAAAACTAGTACCAGTCAGGAGACTTCAAGAGGAAAAAGAAAATCTGCCTGTGGTAGCTGTTTCAGACCTTGTAAATGTTACAAGGCCAACTGTTTTTGGGGAACTGAGGCAATGTTGGGATTTACTTTTGAATTCGAAGGTGACTTCTGACATTGGTTTTGTTATGTTTATCTCTTTTCAGTATGAAGTGCTAGCTAATCTATTTGTGTATGCATACATATATAGTATTTCAGTCCTTTTGTTAGCTGTGCTTCTTCAAATTTATGGTGAAAATGTTTTTCTGCTTTCTGCTGCTGGGGGCATTGGTGTTGGCAGCTGTTCACAATCATATCCTCTTTCCTAATGTATTAGAACAATGCTCTGTGAGACCTGATCAATTTATATGCGTTTAGTGTGGCAGGTGAGTTGTTTAAGGCATTTCTAATGAGGGAGTTCATATGGAGAATGATGTTGGCCCATCCTGGCACAATGACAAGTATCCATTTCTTACTGTAAATAAAAAAAATAAAAAAATTAGGGAAAAAATACATCAAATTCCATTTGGAAGAACTAAACAAGACTCAGTCTTAATTTTATGCTTGATATCCCATTTATCTGATCTTCTTGGATTGTATAGAATAAATTCGCCCCATAAGTCTCTTAGGAATAATTCTTGTGTGAAAGAATTACTGTCCCTGTATTGTCCCTGTTAATGAAATACTGGTGGGTGGAGGTTTTTGCTTTAATGATATTTAAGATTGCTACTACCACCATAACAATTTAATTTTAAGTGTAGATGATATTAAAAATACTAAAATTATGTGATAGTACTGCAATTCTTCTGATATTTGTTGTAGCTGTGCTTAGCTCCATTTTGTGTTTCTCTGTTATACTGTCTCTGTTCTCCGTGTCTTGCCATAACTGAAGCAATGTCCTGCTGGTAGAGTTGGACAGGGGTCAAACAAGTAGAAGAACAGCTAGAGGCACAGCAGTAGAGGATAGAGGTGGGCTCTTATTTCAAACTGGGAGGATGGAAGTGTCCTGGAAGTTGATGACACAGTGGACAGAGATCCTATATATGTGTAGAGAGAGAAGAAGTAGAAGCCACTTGATTATACTGTGTGCCATAACAAAGTCCCCCAGGTAAGGATAGGTTGCATGTAGAACATAATTCCCAAATTATTAGGTTGTGTTTGGTAAGTGATGACTTGACAGGAGAAGGGTGAAATATGCCTGCCTGCTAGGACATGCAGTCCCCTGAATCTGTCTTTTTTTTTTTTCCCTTGCCCAATAAATTATCATATGACAACTGTTCTTTCAATTGACAGTTCATTTTCATGTTGCTTAAAAGCTAAGAAATGTGTTATAGAAAGTAGCGGCATATCTGGGAGGGGTTTAGTGTTGGTGGATTTACCTTCTGTCCAGTGCCGTGTTACCACCCTCATGAGCAGTGTGACAAGGCTTTTTTTTAAATTTTTTACTTTATTTTATTTTTAACTGGAGGAGAGAAAAGCAGTATGAAGAACGACCTTGTGTTAGTACTGACCATTAGCCTAACTACTGTGGAGTTGTATGCATTTCTGTGCCCGTTTCTTNTGTTGGTGGCTTTCCCTTCTGGCCAGGGCCGTGTTAACGACCTCATGAGCAGTGTGACAAGGTTTTTTTTTTAAATTTTTTACTTTATTTTATTTTTAACTGGAGGAGAGAAAAGCAGTATGAAGAATGACCTTGTGTTAGTACTGACCATTAGCCTAACTACTGTGGAGTTGTATGCATTTCTGTGCCCGTTTCTTTTGACTAGAGCAGCTTCTGTAACACTATGGCACTAAAGCAGAGGTCTTCTCTGTCATCATTATAGTATGCTAGCTGTATTATGTAATATGTGCACGATCAATACTTCTGTGAGCATTATAGGAATTGTTGGACAATTCCATCGTTGGGAAAGCTTTGTGATACGAGTCATTCAGATGGATTTTCAAATAATTGGTTGGTACATTTAATATAGTAATCGCGTATGGCAGATTGTAGTAATAATGCTATTCTTATACTGTTGTAAATACCTTGATGCTTGTATCAGGTAATATCAGGTCAGTGACTGAGGATGATGTTTTGATTCATGATGGTAAAAACCTATCTGCTTGATGACACTTAAGTGTTTTTGTTTGTCTTCAGGGTTTTTTTTAATCATTCCATGGGAATCATCAATTTACTTTAATTGGTGACTCACCTTCTCTCCCTGTATTATAAATCTGTAGATTTCTTTTGTTTCTTCTTCCTGTTCTGGTCTTATAACACTGTTCCTCCTGTTATGTATTCCTGCAGAGACTAAACAGTGGCAACATGCCAATCCTTTTGGCGAACCTGTTAGTTTTGTGGTGGTATGTTTATAGGGATGTGGTCCTTGCCATTCCTTCTTGAACAGTAAATAGATTAGTCCTAACTAGCTGATTTAGGTAGTTTATGTGAGTTCTAGGCTATATTTCTTTTATATGGTTGATAGCGGCTTGACTTGATGTGAGGGAGAGAAATCTGTTTTCTTCAGTCTCGTAGTCAGTTTTTATGGTTTCCTTTCCTAGTGTAAGATTCCATTGACAGAAAACATGATATTCTTGGTACTATAAAATGGTAACTACAGAAATTCTTGCTGTTAATAGAATAAGATTTTGAGAACCTTTAATTTATGGAAGTGCTACACTGTCAGTTTTTTAATGTTTTTTTAAATAGGCAACATTAATGATGTCATTTTACAAGGTTATGTATGTATGTTATTTTGTAGCAATCTGTACATATTAGCTCTTCAGAATCCCTTTGCAAACATGCCGATTCCCAGTAGGCTTTTCCCTTTCCAGCAGTTATAAAAATACTGTAACCAAAAGAATGGTAGAAAATTACTGAAATAGCTTTCCAGTAGCTGTTAATACAGCCATTCTTTATCATTGATGTGTATTGTTATACAAAATTAGCAACAGTTAATAAACATGTTATCTTCCTGACTTAACTTCAACTTTACCATTCTGCTTTTTATTAATATATTAAGCCTATAAACGGTACAAAATAAGGTATTTAAAGATATTCTGATGCACTAATAAATAGTTGCAGAAATACTTTCATAGTCACTTTGCACAGAATGTTATTCTCCAGCTCTAGTCCATTACTGTTCTCACAGACATTTGAGGGTCTACTTGGAATAAGGTTCTTCTCTATGAAATGTATATGCCATGAAAGGAAAAAATTGTCTGGTCAAGTAAGATACCATGTGACTTGTTTTACTAGTTCCTACTCTTTTATGCTATATGCTACATCCCATAAGTATTAAGTCTGTAGGTTGTCATTTTATGAACTATTTTTTTTTTGTAGTCCATGGATTTGGAATTCTTTGCTTAGTTTCTGTCTACTTGACTTAAGCCAAAGTCTGATATGAAGTGAGGGGATTCCTTTCATTAAACTGTAAATCTGTCATCACTCTGGCTTCTCTGAAAAATGCATTCATTGTCCCTTAAATCCAGCAGTGTCACTGCTAAGTGCCTTTATTCGCAGTTCATGTTTTAAGGTGCTGTGAATCCAGTAATATCTTACGACATATTCTACACAAATGCCTTCAGTTATTTTCAGATCAGGATTATGCCACCTCTATAAAATTTATTACATTTCTGTTTGCAGAATACTCTGTAATTCTTTAGTTTCTCATTTTACATCCAGAAAGTTTAGATGTAATGTACACTCTGGCAAGGATAACTGTCAAGATTTCTTAATCATTATCATATTGTAAACTATCAAATAACATTATTTTTTGGCAGATAATAGTATAACCTTTTTTCTAATCATGTTTTATAACTTCATAAATGCAAGGCTCACTTCTAGAAGTAGAACCCCAGTGTCTAACTTAGTTGTTACTTGGTTATTTTGATGCGTTTTGATAGTCTTATCTGGTTTAAGAATATGCTGTTATTTCAGTATTGTTGAGAGGGTTTGGCTGTGAGTTTCCTGTTTATGTTGCTTGATATTGTTTCAGTTCCAGGTTAGATGCTGAGCAGCTCTTCCAAGAACTCTTCATTCGCAGCATATTTGCATAGTGTCACTTCAAAGCCAAATTATCAGTGTTTGTGGAGTAGGTGTCTGGTCTGCTTTTCGCAACTTGATTCATGAATATACTGTGATGCAGCCATATTTCATCAGGTGATTGGTGTTTTCCGTTTCACTGATCAAAACAAACTGATCACACAACAAATCTGTGAGTTGAGCAGTCTTAGTCAGAACAGTGTAGGAGGAGGAAACATAGAAAAGTCATCCATACAAAACGAAAGTTATCTTTACATTGGCTAGTCATCGTGCACGTATGTAGACATCTCATGGTGGACTTGTTAGACATCTTTTGTATAGAACTTGTCAGAACCAAAGTTTTAGTTCCTATCATGTGCTGTATTACTTTTACAGCATATCTATGGGTCCTCCTGAAGCTGTGTTAGCCTTGGGCCAACTGTGCCTTCTCTTCAGGTGGTTTTAACTGTCTTTGAGTTGCACAGCCTTTCAAGTATACCTGATAAATGAAAGCCTGAAATAAAACTTTTACTGCAGCTTTAAACACATGCATATTGTTAAGCTGTTCAGAAGTAAGGAGTTGAACCTACGCATTGGGTTTCAGCCATTCAACCAAAGACAGAAAGATGATTGAATTCAGTCTTCTATTTTATAGAACTAAACTTAATGGTGAGTACAATCGCACTCTGTGGTGATTGTTTTCAGTGCTGCTTTATTAAGTTATGTAATGGCAAGAGTTCAAACTCCAGAGATTGTTGAAATGGTATATTTAGAGACTATTTTAGAATGAAAACATGCATGCTTGTTACTGACAAGCAAAGAGCAGAGATTTTTACCTAGATATCACTGCAGCTGGTGACTCTTATTTAAATAGTTTGGAGGTTTTAGACTTAATACCCTGCTTTTTAAAAATGTTTTAAAATCTTTTCTTATTCCCCAAAGATTTGTTTTCCACTGTTGCGATTAGATGATGACAGCTAGCTGGCTTTTAAAATTGATCAGGAAGTATTCTGGCAGACATTCAGTGTTGTAATAGCACTTTAATGGATATGAGCTATTCACCCAGATCAGACTCAATGTCAAAACAGGCAAAAATACAGCTGTCACTCTGGACAAGAAGTTACACATATGCAGGCAGCTGCTAATACTGGAAAGTAAGCTGTGTAATAATTTTTTAAAGGTGCATGGATGCATATGCATACATACTGATTCTTTGTGCAAAGAAACTCCTTAACAAATAAACTTGAGAGAAATGGATTTCTCTCATTTTTCTATGTTTATGGTTGTGTCTAGGAAAGAGCAAAATGTATGTTTATATCATACTCTTCCCTGTGAGAAAATAGTAACAAGATCATTAGTACAGGTGGACTTGCAAAAGTGTGATTTCTGAAAAGTTTTGTAATCAAATGTCACTATGGTGTAAATTTTACCTTCCAGACTGATTGAATTGTTGTGTTTAATGCACATTTTGGAGAAAGATATTTGGATCATCTTGATATGGGTAAAAATACTGATACGTTCCATTGCTGGAGAGCATGTATGTACTTACATATAAACGCATTTGTATATGCATTGATATATACACTTAAATTTATATATATATATACACACACACTTGTATGTATATATATCTTAAAGCTGATGTTTGGTATAAATTGAAATTATGATTTAAAATGGTTGGTTTTTTTTCTTACATATGTTTACTTATCTCTAATTCCAGAGTACAGAAATGCATACTTTTGCTCAGTAGTGGTCAAGAAATTTAAGCAGCTGTGAGTTTGGAGGATGTTTTGTACCGCTTTTTAAAATACAGTAGCACATCTCTTGCCTAATATATCCTATTGCCAAAACTATTGCCCTTTTGGACAGAGTGTGAGTGATAGTTGTTTTTCTGTGCTTGCATTAGTGAAGTCTGGTTATTTAACTTTACAGAAGAAGTCACTTAAAAGTAGAGTTTTAGTTTGATGTGTTTCCCCCATTAAAGTAGTATGTGAGAATGGGGATATGTAGGATGTCCACTGAGTATAATAAGTATTTTCACATAGCTCCCAAAGCTAAAGGGACAAGTTCAGATGTTTCAGGAGGATTAACTTGAGAAGGCCATAAACAATGCTTATATTGTGCTGTTACATAAATGTAATGAATCTTTAATGATGAGTGTGTATGTCTTCAGTTGTATGCTGGACATCCCAACACAATTGTGTTCAGAAATCATGGGAAAAATTAATATCCACAAACTTAAGGATGTGTTCCCTTTTCCTGTGCAGTCCAGAGGCATAGGGAAAACTCTGAACAGGCTAGTGAAGCAGTCCATCCTAAGATGGGAAGCTTTCTACCTGGCCTGAGATAAGTGAGACAGGGATGCCCTTGGGGACAGCGGGTAAAGGACTGCTTGTCACCTTAGATCATTGAAGCACTGAGAGGAGGAGGAGTAGGACTAACCCATGTGCAGGTCTTGTTGGAAAAGTACTTCTGTTTTTTTTTCCCCTGTCATTTCTCATCTACACTGAAAATAAAAGCGAGTATTAGGTAGCGTTATGTGTGACATGCATACCAGGACTGTGTGCGTGATAGGCTTGTTACTGGTGCTCTTTAGTCATGTGGATCTGTATTAGGCATGAAGTTGTGCCTCTGTAAGTGGAGTAAGGTCGTGTTCTGCATAGCAAATTTGCATCGTGTATCTGAAAGTTAGAAATTGGTTGCATCTTTTTGTCACCTCCTCTTGATAGCAAGGAGTTATTTGTGAGCTTATTTGTTTGCCCTGTATGTCTGGCTTTTCGGAAAGTAGTGAAATTCTAGCCTTTAAAAAGTACACTTCTGGGATTACACTGAGGTCAGGAATTGTTGCCTTAGTTATTTAAAACAGAAATCTCTTCGTTCTAGTGAAATTTTTAAAAGGGAATATAAACTTACTTACGCTAATGGATTACTTATTACTTCTTGTTTGTGGTTTTTTGTTTTTGAAGTCAGACTAAACGAGAAGGAAAAACTCTTTAAAATAGTAACCAGAATGCAGATTGGTAAATATTCTAATTGATTTGTTTTTTTCCTCTACTATCTTGTCTCCTCCTAAAAACTTCATTCTTCAATCAACAATGCGCAGTGCTCATCTGCCTAACACTCCTTTTCTTTTCTGGTTTCTTAATGTTCTATGAAAGATTTGCAGTGCCTATAATCACTCAGAACTAAAAACTCACCTCTATGCTTCCCTCCCCCCTCCTGACTTAGTCTTTTAGATCAGGTTCCCACCACGGTAACCACATATGGCTGTGGAGTCATGGCATACTTGCAGCAGAGGCACCTAATGACTTGCTGTGCCTGGTATAAATTGCTCAAACAGCATCCTTCCAGATTTTCCTCTCAAGGGAGCAAATGCTTTAGAGAGTGACCTTCCTCTGCCCCTGCATGTCAACCTGGAAAGTTTCTATTTGCTATTGAATTCCTGACAAGTAATAGGCAGTACTTAAACCTACTTGGGACATAAAATGTGAAAGATATGTTGCTTATTCCTTTTAAAACAGTGTGGTTTTCTTTAATATCATGTAAAAAAGATGTTTGCATGTCAGCTTTTTCTTTTTCTTTTTGCCTCTAGTGTATTGAGGCATCCAAAAAGACATTTTACATTTAAATGCATCTTCTAAGACTATAAGACATACAATCTCTTAGCCATTGTTACCAACTTTCTAATCCTTGAATTACGCAATACTGAAGAACTCAGTCCCTCTAATTTTGGATAAACTGTTAGGACAGTATGGTTTCAAGATAGAACAACACTACAGATATTCATTGGGTTACTATCCTTCTGATACATCAAATCTATCTTTTGGTTGTTGTTCTAACAGAAAAATAGCTCATTTTATGTCAAGACTAAGGAAGCAGACAGGTTTTTACAACATGATTTAAGATCATTTGTCTTGATACCTGTTCTGAACGGAGTCTTGCTACCTGCAAGCAGAAGAAATCCCAGAAGTTTTTCAGTCATTTTTCTTAGTGCAAAATTGGAGATTATTAAGATTCAGGGGACAAAATGTCATTAGAAACCGGGAGAAATCTGTATCAGTTACCCTCCTCATAAAAAAAAAGAGAGGAAAAATAATGTGCAATTATAGCTAATTACACATAATCCTTAGTAATCCTCCACAGAAAGTACAAATTGTCAAGCCATGCAGTTCTCAGGACTTGAGTTGCTTATTTGTCAGTCAGTTTTTCAAATTTTTTAAATACTCAGGTTAGTACTTTTTTCTGTTTTGTTATTATTTAATGTAGAATGTTAGTTAGGAAGGAACTCAGTCAGGCTGGAAAAGATAATTAAACATGACCAAAACTGATCTTTGCCCTTTTCTAGACAAAGGAACACTTGAGACTTAATGAGATAAGTCCATTATCTTTGAGGTTTTTTTTCTCACTCTGGCAAATAGTTCATATGAAAAAAAAAATTGCAAATTGTTTATCCCTTTAGAGGCTATATTTGCTCTTTTTGTATTAGCTGTTTGGTAGGGGAATTTTTCTCCTCCTGCCGTTTATAGAAAAACATCACTTGGTTTTGGGTGTATGCTTTGGGTTTGGTGTTTTTTTCTGTGTTGTGCGTGGTGTTTTCTTGTTTGTTTTGCCCCATAAATCATGTAGATTAGTAGACACTGTAGTAAAAGTGTGGTTCCAGCAAGTTTACTTCTCTAGGGATTAAGTCGACTGTGCAAAAGCTCTTTGTGTTCTCAACCTATCTGTGAAAATGCCTAGTGTACAACTGAAAGTTTCTATTCACACCATTTACTCCAAATATTGTAGTTTGGATGAGATTGTTGCTGAAGTGGCTGAACATTTTGGTAAAAGCATCTTACATGAAGAAGATGCAATTTAATGCTTTGCACTTCATTGAGTTTCATTTTTTTTAAAGGTTGTTGTCTCTGTGTAAGAAAGTAAGCGGCAGTACAGTTTGCTTGCAACACACCCACCTGCCAGACCAGTGTTTCTTAAAAGCATGTCCATCCTTTCTGTAAAGGCTTGAGGGTTTTTTGTTTATCCCGCAATATTTTTTTCTTTACCCAGAGAGAGGTTAGTATTAGTTAACACACAAGCAGTATGACCCTTTATTATTTATGTTTCAAGGGTCCAAGGCTGATCCTTCTACAGTCAGTAAATATTCAAAAAAATTACATATATGAGAGGTTAAAAAGGCTCTTGAAGTTTAATTTGTCTGTTTACCACCACTGTTCTCCTAGGCCTATATTTTATGCACACACATTTCCAGAGGAAGCTTTATGGCTAGCTGAACTTAATCCAAGTCCCTTTGCTTATCTGCCTTCTTTCTCATTCCCATTCCCATTCTTCACTCACTTGAGGAGGAAAGTGAAGTCAAACTTGGGTTCTTTAGGTCTTTAATCAAAAATCTGAGGGAAGTTGAGGGACTTTTAAGGAATGGTACAGTTTTATCCCTACAGTTTTATCCCAGTACTAAGAAACGTAGGACCTAGAAGTTTAAGGAATGTGAAGGCTCTTGACCTGTCTAGTCCATGCCCACGTTAACTGTCCTGTCTTTATGGTAGTACAGCTGGCACTCCTGTGTGTGCTTCCCCTGTTGCGCAGTATACAGTAGCTTCTGATAAAGATTCTTATTACATGGCCTTCTAGAGAACCCACCCTGTGTTGTCAAGTGACCAGATGCCAAAGCAATATCAGCAGCAATGCCTGGCATGGGCCCTTCCATAGCATGTGTGATCTTTGGGTTTCACTTGAGCTGCAATGACAGCAAGTCCTACAGCTACATGTTTTCCCTCTATGTCATATAGCTGTTGTGCTGGTGTTAGGTGAGGCAAGGGGAAGAAAATGGGAGTATGTACAGCTGGGCCCCGTGTCTCTGAGGTCACTGATCTTCTGATTAGATGTGGAATTGAAATTGGACCTAGCATGTGATAGTCTGGAGTGATAACCTGTGTTGAATTACTGTGTTTGGTTTTGTTTAACTTCTTGGGATTTATGGTCTGTTCCATATGGGTGGCTTGCAGACTCTGTTTTCAAGACTGCATGCTAAAACAGCTTAGTCTATAGTTGTCCTAATGATTTATTATTTTACTTAGGTCCTTGTCCATTGAACAATAGCAATCCTCTGGCCAACTGTAAATAGAAAAATGTCTTATTTTGTCCACCAGTATTATCTATGAATCCATTAACAGATGTGAGATAAAAATGTCTTGATCTCATTGTTACTTTGTAAGACAAGGGGTGGCTCTGGATGCCAGCACATTGAGGCCAGAAAATTGTCTGTTCTTCTGGCCTCTGCTGATGGAGCTGAATTTGCAGCTGTTCTGCAGCTCATGATCTTGAGAAAAACAACCTCATTCACCACCAAGCTTTTGGACTTTGAGAGGAGCCATTACAGGCAGTTTAATCATACCCTGTACATCAGGGGAGGTAACAGAACCATATGATGCTTGGAGTCAGCAGGAATCTGTAGATTCTGCTGTAGCTGTCCGTAGCTGGCAGGTTCTAATCCATTGAAAGCTCACTCAAATTTGTGTAACATTTCCATATGTTTGTAGCACAGCATTGTGGAAGTTTAAGAATTATTGGAAAGCAATAACATGGAAATTAGCAGTACAAGTTAGTGATGTTTCCTGGTGAATCGTTCAGTACGGAGCTAGGTTATCTCTGGCACTGCTTCTGTGAGTTAACCATAACTTCTGCTTGAATTTTTTTCCTCTCACTGCAGACTCAGCTGTTCTATGGCAGGCCAATACTACACAGACACGCTGCACAGCCACCTTTTGCCCTCCTCTGTCTTAGTGAGGGGCCCTTCTGCCCAGCTCCAGTGTGAGGCAGAGGGAGCATCTGGCCCTTTCTGATTGGAAACTTGCTGGGTAACTGATTCCTTATGCAGAATTAAGGATTCTGAAATAGACCCTGATGACAGCAAAGCTTTCATGAGAGACTTCAAGAAGTTGACACTGATGCCTTAGAACAGTTGAAAAGAAATAATGACATGGAAGTGAACTAATATAAATAATTTAATAGGAAATCTCTGTGCAGTCTCAAATACAGTCATCTTTTGTTCTGAAAATATGTCAACGTTCGGCTATTTTACTAGTGTTGTGGAGCTTGTATAAAGCTCTAGGAAACTTGTACGGTCTTGTCACCAGAGGAGTACCAGAGTTGCATCGTTTCAAAAGAATAGTTTGTTGTTCTTTTTTTTTTTTAAAGAACAAATCATATAATGTGACACTAGAGGGAGGGAGGAACACTTTATCCTTACAGGTCATGCTATTTTACCTCTACTATATGTGATCTTAACAGTTTGAATTTCCAGTATTTTTGCTATAAGTGTCAATTCAGTTTCATAGTGTTGTGGAAAGGGAACTGAACAGGGCTACCCTGTTGTCCATGTAACTTGAGAAACATCCCTCTAGCTATGTTTAAAGCTTTACACTCTTTAGAAGAAATAAAAATTCAAAGTAGACAGATGTTGGCTAATACTAGGTGGCAAAATGTGAATAGTCATGAACACGATCCTACAAAACCATTAAGAACTCTTGCTGACATTCTTTTCTAGAACAGTAAGGGCTATTTATAAAATGAGAAGGGTCATTATTTAAAACCTTTTTGCATGTTTGCTATGCATTTAAAATATTTGTTGGTAATTGCAAATTGGAATGAAGTTGGTTTTTTCTTTTTTTTTTTTTCCCAGAGTATGTCCTTGATAATGTTTTGCTGGTTTTAAGCCAATATTTGTATATTCTACGCTGGGAGGAAATAACTAATGTTATGCAGTTTGGTTTTTTCCTTAGTCCTCATTTGCTGTCTGGTTGCAGTCTGATTTCCATTGTGTTCGCTCTGCTTTAGAAATACTTAATGTCAGGAAGGAGATATTTACTGGAATACACGAGTCCAGAATTCATCATGATTCAGTGTGAAATCCGCTCGCCCTTTGCTCCCCACCCCCTCTTGAATTGGAATGAAATGTGCCTTAAACTGAAGTGAAATACATCACATGCAGCAACAGTGGGCCCTTGCTTCGCCTCTATTCCTGGTGTGAAATCGATACACTATCTTTCCTCCTGACCTGTTCTGTGACCTCCATTGCAGCTTTCATGCTGAACAGCAATTGCTTTGAACAGTCTGGGTCTGCCACAGCTCACAAATGGTTCTCAGCTTCTGTCTAAAACTGGTGCTGATAACAAAGGCTTGATTTTAAATAATGCCGTTGTAGTCATCTCCTAATTATGAATTACATGAAAGTGCATGGTCTTCTATTATTAAACATTTTCAACAGCATGTACAGTACACACGCAGCCAGAATGGCTCCATACTGAGAAGAAACAGGAGTTTTGTTCCTAAATGTATCTGATAAAGTTTGTTGTTATGGCAGACAAGAAATATAGCAAATACTTCACAAGACTGTTCATGCTATTAAGTGGAAACATTTCGACTTCATCACTTCCTAATGTGATACCAATTTTTTTGTGTTAACACTTGCATTTTCAGAGGGAACATGCACTCAAAGGAAAGAAACTGGTTATTGGACGAAGATGTTTTAAAGCTGTTGTAAAACTAAGCAAAAGCTAATCCTTTGCTGAAAAAGAAAAATTGAAACTGAAGAAAATACACTCAAAGTCTCTGATTATTAAATAATATGAATCAGGTAAATATATATATACATATATTTTAGTGTGATTTACTAGAGGATTACTGAAAACAAAGAGGAACTGAAGATATAATGGGCATTTATGCTTGTACCAAGATGCCTATTAGCTAGATTACTTCAATAGCCTCTACTGGCTTTGAAATTAAGAAGCTACCTGAATTGCTGAATAAGCATTCTTTTTTTTTCAAAATTTTGTGGTGGAAAACAGGATATCTACAGATTTATTTAATAAATGTCTTTTAATGGAATATTCCTCTGCCATTCTCCTAAAAATGAAAATGTCACAGTAGCTGAAGTAAAAAATCAGCTTTTAACTTAATATACTTTGCTAAGCATTACTAAATCCTGTGTGATGATAAATGTACTGTCTGGTTTTTACTTACTCATGAAACTGTTTACAATGAAATTATCCTTAGTAAGTTAGAATATTGCTTTATATACCCTCTGTAACGATACTTNAAAAAAAAAAAAAATCAAAAGCCTGTTGGAAGAGATGCATACCAGCGATAGGCAGTCAGAATTTTGGATATTTCAACAGTAGTTGCAGAGACACAGTTACCCCTTTGCGTGAACACCATTGTTTTGACTTTTAAGTGACATCCATGATGTTCTGCCTAGCTCTGGTCTTTTTTCATCAATCTTATATTGGTCCTTTTTGTTAAACCTACTTAAAACATGTTGTACTCTAATATGTTTAGTCCAATGTTATGAAATAGGTATTCATACAAGAATGTAGTTTCAAGGAATACTGCCATTCACTTATCAGCAGAAAAACAAAAACGAACAAAAAACTGCAGTTTGATGTAGTTGCTTATACTATTTCAAGAAAGTCACGTTTACCCCTTCAGGATAGGAAAGTACAGTTGAAAAATAAGAGAATTTTTGTTGCTTAAGAGTCAGCTTCTGTGTGGATGTGTACCTGTGAATAGTGGGCATGCATAGGTCTGCGAATGTAGTACTATAGCCTTGCGTTCAGAAACTGTGAAACCTTAAGCTCCAAGTAGGCAAAAGAGAAAATTTTTCTGTTACCATGCTGTCATTTCTTTGCTAAAAGTCCTACTTGAATATGACTTCCTTGGAGAAAGTTATGAAGAATGCAGTGAAATTGTTCAAGAACCATTATTTTCCCTCAAAAGAAGAGCACAATCAGTAATAAAGCTCTCTCATTCATAGGAATTATGTTTAATGATGAGAGATTTATGTTGAGTACATAATAGTAGAAATCTTTTTTGAAGGAGCACAGTAGTGNTTTTTTTTTTTTTTCCCAGAGTATGTCCTTGATAATGTTTTGCTGGTTTTAAGCCAATATTTGTATATTCTACGCTGGGAGGAAATAACTAATGTTATGCAGTTTGGTTTTTTCCTTAGTCCTCATTTGCTGTCTGGTTGCAGTCTGATTTCCATTGTGTTCGCTCTGCTTTAGAAATACTTAATGTCAGGAAGGAGATATTTACTGGAATACACGAGTCCAGAATTCATCATGATTCAGTGTGAAATCCGCTCGCCCTTTGCTCCCCACCCCCTCTTGAATTGGAATGAAATGTGCCTTAAACTGAAGTGAAATACATCACATGCAGCAACAGTGGGCCCTTGCTTCGCCTCTATTCCTGGTGTGAAATCGATACACTATCTTTCCTCCTGACCTGTTCTGTGACCTCCATTGCAGCTTTCATGCTGAACAGCAATTGCTTTGAACAGTCTGGGTCTGCCACAGCTCACAAATGGTTCTCAGCTTCTGTCTAAAACTGGTGCTGATAACAAAGGCTTGATTTTAAATAATGCCGTTGTAGTCATCTCCTAATTATGAATTACATGAAAGTGCACGGTCTTCTATTATTAAACATTTTCAACAGCATGTACAGTACACACGCAGCCAGAATGGCTCCATACTGAGAAGAAACAGGAGTTTTGTTCCTAAATGTATCTGATAAAGTTTGTTGTTATGGCAGACAAGAAATATAGCAAATACTTCACAAGACTGTTCATGCTATTAAGTGGAAACATTTCGACTTCATCACTTCCTAATGTGATACCAATTTTTTTGTGTTAACACTTGCATTTTCAGAGGGAACATGCACTCAAAGGAAAGAAACTGGTTATTGGACGAAGATGTTTTAAAGCTGTTGTAAAACTAAGCAAAAGCTAATCCTTTGCTGAAAAAGAAAAATTGAAACTGAAGAAAATACACTCAAAGTCTCTGATTATTAAATAATATGAATCAGGTAAATATATATATACATATATTTTAGTGTGATTTACTAGAGGATTACTGAAAACAAAGAGGAACTGAAGATATAATGGGCATTTATGCTTGTACCAAGATGCCTATTAGCTAGATTACTTCAATAGCCTCTACTGGCTTTGAAATTAAGAAGCTACCTGAATTGCTGAATAAGCATTCTTTTTTTTTCAAAATTTTGTGGTGGAAAACAGGATATCTACAGATTTATTTAATAAATGTCTTTTAATGGAATATTCCTCTGCCATTCTCCTAAAAATGAAAATGTCACAGTAGCTGAAGTAAAAAATCAGCTTTTAACTTAATATACTTTGCTAAGCATTACTAAATCCTGTGTGATGATAAATGTACTGTCTGGTTTTTACTTACTCATGAAACTGTTTACAATGAAATTATCCTTAGTAAGTTAGAATATTGCTTTATATACCCTCTGTAACGATACTTAACTGTATAAATCAACTACTTTCATTGCTCCTTCATTTATTCATTCTGTCTGTTACCAGCTTAGATCTCTTCTTGCATCACTAGAATCTGGGAAAGAAAAGTGTATAATGATGATGCCTGAATAATACAAAGAAGCTTAAGAGTGGTTGTGAATCACGGGTGTCAGATTAA
>VXAB01009747.1:670429-673509 GCA_013399175.1 Odontophorus gujanensis | reverse complement strand
CCTGATGTTGGGAAATGAAACCTACATTCCTCTTCTGGATTATGGACTGAAGATTGCATTTAGTCTTACAGGCCTTGTTCTGCTCCTAATTATGTTCTTTCACATGAATGGCAAAATGTTGGTTCAAAGTTTTAAAAACAATGCTTAAAACACACCAACAACATTTCACTTCATCTAGTGGTGGTATGAGGTTAAAACTTACTTTAGTGTATTTTTAATCTGTTTCTAATAAAACAGTAATACTTTATGAAAATAAAAAGCATAGTTAAATTTTTGAAGGAAATAAGGGTGTCTTTGCTTGAAGAGCACTTTCCTAATTTATCACGATTTTCTTGGCAAATGTTAATCAGTTTGTTTTTATTTTTTTGGAGGGGAGTAGGAGGCTAGGGGAGTGAAGGCATGATTTATTTATTTTTTAAATTTTTTCCCATAAAAAGCTTCTGAAACATTCCTCATTTAAAGTTTCTTCAAAAAAAATTCTATATGCTTGTGAACTGTAAAAGGAGGAATAAAGGTGGCAGAAGCTCACTTCTGCATAGGTTTCTAGAGATTAGAAGAAATTGAGAGACTTCTGAAGCACCTCACTGAGCTAACAGGCAACATAATAGCAAATGATTCATTGCTGACAGATGAAAAGTAGTGCACACTGGGAAAAAACAATTTGAACTACTTGTACACATTGCTGGGTTCTAAATTAACTATAACCTAGAGGACATCTCAGTGGAAAATCTTTGCGTTGGCATGCAACAACAAAGTCTTCAGTTTTATTGAAGGTTGGGGTAGAAAATGATATTGAAAATGCGCCTAATCATTCTGTTGTGTGGACTTTACAGCAAATATATTGTGGTATGTAAACTGATAGTATGGCATCATTTTAACATATTCAGTTTTGATTACTAAAGAAAGATGTAATAAGAATAGAGCTAGTCTGATGCTACAAGGATTATGTCTTTAACATGAGGAAGCTGAAGAGATTGGGTGTCAAGTGAAATAGATGTTGAATGGAAGGTGTACAAAATACACAATGAATGCTCCTGTTTTACTGTGTGAAAAGTACAGGGATATGAAAGTAAATTTTAATAATTTAGGAATACTAAAATGTATACAAGTTTCCCCCTGAAAACCCAAGGATTAATTTTTGAATTTCATTGTCTTCTACATCTTTAATATAAAAAAAAAATAATCAAAAAGTCTCAGAAAATATTTGATACCTCTTGAAGTGTTGAGGGCATTCACCACTTCAGTGAGGGATGGACCAAAGTTGGGGATTCAATTCTGTTTGGTATTGACCTGCTTTGTGACCTTGGTCTTCAGTTTTTCTCAGCTGCAGATGTTTTCAGTTGCAAAGGGCCTTGGTCAAGACTTACAAAGGTGTTTAACTACTTAAGTGCTACACTTCCTATTTATATTTTGTCTCCTAGACTGTTCTCTGAAGATCTCTATTTGAACAATACTGAATTTCAGAGGAAGTAATAAATAGAAGTACAGTGATACAATTATATATTGAAAGGTAGTTATGAGCCAACTACTGAGAGGATGGACTTCTAAAGTTGTCTTAACCTTAGAACAATTGTCTCTGAAGATGTTCATTGTTTATCTGCTTATCAAGTAGCATAATCAAATGAGTAATTGCTACAGTCTCCTCTGCTTTATAATATCAGTGCAGTGGAAGGGGAAAGAAACAATTGCATACTCAGTTCAGTTTATATAACAGTCTAGTGCCCTGGCAATGTTTTTAAGACCTAGCTATGTGAGATTACAAGCAATTTTGCTAAAAGCAGTTTCTTAAATGAAGACAGACCCTGAATTTTATGACAGTAGGGGGCTTATACAGGCAAGCTGGCCAGAATGTTTTTACTTTTCTGTTCACTTATCATATTGCATGCTACGATAAGGGTTGGCGTATGCATGTAAAACATGCTTTGATGTTCAGGCTGAAGACAAGCACATCTAGCAGCCATAAAGAACATTTCTTTCTAGAAGTTAAAGTCCATACTAATGGTATTTTGTGTATGATATGTTTCAGTGGTGTCTCTGAACTGTTGTCTGCTCATTTCTGCCTATGTTGATGTACTTCAAGTCTTGACCTTAATTATGCTTTGTAAGAGATTGCAACATTTCTGCATTCTGCTTGCAAGTCTGTTTGATACAGAAAATATATTTGAGTATGTTTTCTCTTAACTGTTACACAAAATAGAGATAGAAATGAATGGGGACCTGACTGATTCAGCCCCCTTATTTCTTCAGGGGCTATCAGAAACGTCCAAAATATCAGGCAGAAGGCTTAGAATCCTTATGCTGTATTTGTCTGTCTAAATGTCAAACCTACAGACTGCCTATGTTCCTGGGAGTCTTGCAGCAGATCTATCCTACCTTTTTGTTTTAAAATGCATACAGATATTCTCTTCTTTTTAAATTAAGCCCAACTTAGAGTTATTCATAGTTATACATGAAAAAAGATGAGGAGGAAGGCGGTAGGACCTTGTTTCAACACTATGCTCAAAAATGAGAGAGAATAAATTGGGGAAGAATTTAGGGATGCATGGAAAGCTGAAGTGGCGTTGAGTAAAACGGACAAAGTCAAAGCAAAGAAAGTGTAGAGAAGTTTCAGTTTGGAAACTTTATGTATACATGAGTTTATTTTATGCTGTATTTGCTTGACTGATGTCATTCAGGCCTTGGGTAGGGGATGGAAACTTGGATTTCATCTGATATGTTAATATAAAATCTACACATTCACAAATTAGAAAAAGGGTAACTGAATTATTTAACATTCATAAAACTTCACAATAACTGGAATCTTCCACCAGATTCATACAGCTTGACTGACACCCAAGTCCTTGGGTCTTATGTTTTCCTGTGACCAACTGCCTCTGAGAACTGAGGCTTAGTGTCCTCCCACTCATCTCTGTTTTCTCATTCAAAACCTGTCTGCTAGGAGCAATGCTAGATGATTTCCTAATTTTTCACGCCTGATAAGATCAACATAACTCACTGGTGTGTAAGAATCATAGGGTTAAACATGGCACCTTAACCTCTGCCGAAAATTAGCAAAGTAGAAGAGGGGAACAGAGTTTAAT
>VXAB01009747.1:655429-667929 GCA_013399175.1 Odontophorus gujanensis | reverse complement strand
GCCAAGTTCAGGTGTGAGATTGCACCCAGCACCATCGTCTCATGGTAGATACAAAGAAAGGCGGAAACAAATACTAGGTGAAACATGTTTCGTTTGGGGTTTGTAGGCATATTGTTTGCTGTTTTTAACTACACTGGAAAATAAATTCCTGTGCTAAAGACTTAATTATTTATAAACTGAAACTTACTTTTGCCTTTGTTATCCTGAAGTGATAACTTTTACTCTAAAAACTTATAGGGGAGTAGGTGTATTTGGTTTTTCATACCTGTCAAAACTCAACTATGATTGGGGTGAGCTAACCACTGCAGATTGATCAGACTCAAATACTCCTCAGTGCTCTAATTTTTAATACAGAGAAAAATACAAGAAATCAATTTGAAAGCATAAAATAGAACAAGTATATACAGTACCCTGAGTAAATAGGCAATATACAGTTTTATCTTGTGCTAAATCAATTTTGTATGTGGAACCTGAGAGAGACACTCTCTGCTGATGTAATGTGCTAAAAACAAGTTAGCAAAATTAATTCTGTGAAGATCCTCTATTATTTAGAGGGGGGAAAATAAACTGATCGTCCTTTGGGTAATAACGAATAATTCTTCCTAGTTTGCTTTGTTTTGTTTTTCTTCGCAGTAAAGAATGACAAAAAAGCCATTCTATGAGGTGGAACATTAATTTCTGACCCACAGCCTCATAGTTCTCACATAGTAATTAATTGTAAATGTAAATCTATTAAATGACAGCTAAAATACATGTGGTATAGGAAAGAGGGCAATTTGTGATAGTGTTAGGCAGCTTCCATCTAAATACAAACATAGTCTTCAGCATAGAAGTCAGTTTATGGGGAGATACGTTTCCCATGCTAAAATGAACCTTAACAATACGGGACAAACATAATGTGGGGAAACGGGATTTATTTTTTTGAGTGTATAGCTCTAGGTGGTAGCAGTATACTTAAAAACCCGATGTGCACTTTGAAATGTATTATGTGGTTTCTCAGGACTGTTTTACTTTTCAGGTAAAGCACAGTAGGCCTCATCCTGTGCTAATTTAGATGCTGTGCTATCCCACTCAAGTCAGTGAGATTTTATGAGATTTACGTTGGCTCACTGTTTTGGGTTATGATTTTTTTTTTCTTAGTATTGTTGCAGCTGAAGGGGAATGGAAAAGAGTAAAATGACTCTCTATACATGTTGGCAAACAATTGTGCTAAGTGCTGGGTATAAAATATCCATAGGATCTTGGCTCCTGAAGTGGGATCCAACACTACACAGTGGAAGGGAAGGTTGTGTGTCTCTGACTGGGCTCCGCAACAGCCGCTATGTTTTATATAAAGCCGTATATATATATGTATACACACACTATTTATATATGCACACTATATATATATATACACAATATATATCTCTATATTCTAATCTCTTTCCTGTCTTTGATTTTGGCACATACATCTGGCTAGACAGTAAGTAGGATTGTGAGTCATAGTCCAAAGAACTACTTGAATCATGGTGTTTGAGGTTGGAAGGGACCTCAGGAGGTTATCAAATCCAAATCCTTTGGATTTAAGAATCAGGGGTACCCACAGCAGGCTGCCCAGGACCGTGTTAAGAGAACTTTTCTTTCTCTGTAGATGAAGATTCCACAGTCCCTCTGGATAGTCTGTTCCAGTACTTGTTCACCTTCACAATAAAGAAGGGTTAATGTTCAGTCAGAATTTAGTGTTTCTCAATCTGTGTCCGTCATTCCAGTGGAGGAGACAGGGAGATGGGCAAGAACTCCTACCTTGCTGCATCAGATACTTATTTAGAACTTATTTCTTTGCATGGACGCTCAAACCCACATCTCTGACTTTCCAAAATAATGCCACAGCTACTTCAGGGTAAAGGTTTTTTGGAGCAAGTCATATTCTACTTCTCTTGCTTAACCATTCAAGTCGTATTAATAATCATTATTACTAATCATGGTTCATTTGACCAGACAACTGGAGGAAGAAAGAGCATAATCCTAAAGCCCTTTTGAAGGCACTTACCTGGGAATGATTCTGATTCATATGCAGTCCTTGCAAAAGCTGATTCTGACTGACTTCTAGTGTAACAGGCTCTCACAGCCTCCCTCTCTTTGAACCAATGAATCCTGATTTACTTTTTTGTTTTTAGGTAGTATTGTTTTAGCAGTAGTCAATGTATACCTTGTTGAGAACAGTTACTACCATGAAATCTGTGGTAATCTTTCTAACTGTGGAGGAATGCACCTCCTCTAAGAAGCAGGGGAAGACTGGCTTTTCCATGTCTTAACTGAGGGTTTAGCTGTCCAGCTTTGTATAAAAATTTATTGCTTGGGAAAAAAACAAACACACACAAAAAAGAAAAAAAAAAAAACAACTGTGGGGAGGGAGGGAGGAGTAAGTGCTATGTTTGGAGCAGGGGTTTGCTACTGTGACTGTGTGCTAAAACCTTTGAGATTTGAATTCCCTTAGGTGTAGGTATTTCTGGGTGACCTGAAGTGAGATGTTTGTGTTTCATTAGCTTGCACGGCTTCCTACAGGTAGCACTTGTACTGTCAATCCCATTTTAGGAAACTCAGCTTCCCTTGTACACCATGATATGCACTAAGGCATCTTATTTGGAGGACTTATCACAGTAATTCTCTGGTGATGTCTTTATGGGAGAATTCATCTATACCCTGTGATCTGGAAAAGTTTTTGTCCCTGTCTTCCCCACGTTGCTGCCTCCTCCCTTCTGCATGGGGGTTCTCAGTGAAAGGAAATCAGGCACGTGTGCCAAAACCAGTGCTGAGGAGTGCTCATGCAGGTCCTGTAACTGATGTTCAATCAGAGCCCAGGGGACCAGGACTGTATAGATATGAAGTGGTGTGCACTTGCTGCTCTGTGTTGGTGCAAATTTATTGTTGGATGGCCCTCAGTTTCCAAAGTAGTTAATTTTCAATTTTATTGTAAAGCTTCTTGCTGGATTATTATACTACTTTTTTTCTTCCTCATACCTTCTTTAATCAAGTTACTGTTAAAGCACACGTGATTATAAAAAACAAGACTAGCTCAGAGTAATATAGACTTGTTAGTTATAAAAGCAAATGTGTAGTGACAAGAATATTTATTAAGAGTATTTTTTCACAGTCTAAAATTCAACATTTGAAAAATATGTAAGCTTCACAATTTTATGCCCCAGCTTGCTTAATTGGTGTTCTATTAGAAGAGACAAACATTAATTTGTGGAAGGTAAAAATAAGCATCTAAAATGTATTTATATCCCAGATAAGAGGGGAAAAAAATTTAAAAAAAATGGTGTGTACTGTTTTGTGTGCAATTCCCAAGTATATTTTAAAAATAACATTCACTTTTCATAGCCAAATTATATTTTCTACTAAGAGGGAGTTGGGGAGGGATGAATAATGGAATGATTGACAAATCTTTTAGGGACTGATTTTACAAGATGCTGCGCACCTCCTGATTGCTGCCAATCAATTCCATTTTTTTCGGTTGATCCGAGAACATATGGCATTATTCAGATGGTGCTGAGCACCTTCAGTCACAGTCCTCATAAAGCCACAACATCCTCATACTCTGCAAATGTGTGAATTGCTGTTGACGTTTTAAATTGGAAGGTTATTTGGTCTTTGTCTGGGTAAACTCCCAGCTGATATAAATGGATGTCTTGCCTGAGGATGGACTGCAATAGTAAACAATAAATAATCAATTTTATAAGCGCTATTTTATATTTTACACAAACTATGTGAAGTATCAGTTTGGTTCATAAAATTCTTTACAACTTTTATTTGATGGGGGGAAAAAGGTGCTACTGTTGTGGAGAACTGAAGTTTAGTTTACTCTCAGTGCAAATTTCTGAAAGTGGAACCTCTGGATGTTATGTGCGCAAGGCAGTTGATTTAAGGAGATCAGAAAAAAAAATGTTAAAAAGTATATATATAAATAAATCAATTTCAACATACTGATTGTGCTGCACTACAGTTACCTGTAGAGAATCTCTAGTCATGTCTATCTGTTTTTGATACCTCTACAGAATAACTGTCCAGCATCCTCTGCCCAACCAATCAGAATGTAGGAAAATCTACAGATATGACGGAATCTACTGTGAATCTACCTACCAGAAGTATGTTGAAATCTGTGTGAGTCTTGCCTCTAGCTCGTGCATTTAGTGCTCGTGCTCTCCCGCTATTCACAAATTACACGTGTTGAAACCTTATACCTCTGATTACATGTAAACTCTCTAAAGCAGGGACAGAAATATGTTGCTTAACTCTTTGGGATTGTGTTCTAAAAGCTAAAAAGCAAATAGAAGACCCTATGACTTTGCTAAATCTCTTAGGTATGCTTTTGTACAGTGCAATAAACAAAAATGTATACATTAGAAAATCTAGACAAAATGTATTGCACAGGTGCTTCACATCTTAGGGATTTGAAAGGTGTGTTATGTATAAATTAGCTGTCACTTTTTTTCAGTCGTGTAATGGAATGATGAGCTGCAATTTGCATAATCCTTTAAGAAGTCAAATTATACTGTCATCTAGCAGACTTAACATGCTAGCTAGGATTTCTTAGCTTTGCAGCTAATTAATATGTACCTTACAGGACAGTTAAATTGAAGTTGAGTCCTCTTGGTTTGCAGTCATTTGCTTTTGTCCATTGCTTGCTTTTGTGTGCAACTGAAGGTTGTTACCAGCACTTCTGACAAAAGTGCTGCTGCTGTGGGCAGACAACTGTAACGTGATTAACATGTTACTTCTGCAATCTATCAGTAAATCTATCAGTTTCTATTTTACTATAGTAAGGATTTAATAATGCAGTTTTACATAGAATTTGAAAGTATATATTTGACAGGTATATTATAGATGATTTTGTATTAATATATTGCAAATGCATTATGAACTTTCTACAGTCTTGCTGGATTTTCAAACTGCTTTCTGTCACTTAGCATTTATTTGTCGTACCCCAACTTTATTCTTATTTTGTGTCTCAGTGTTATTGTTGTCTCCTCTGTATAACAGATGTCATTTAAAAAAAAAAAAGAAAGAAAGAAATCCTTAGCTTCTAAGCATCATTTGTACTTACATTGGAACAAAATGTTTCTTGGGCAAGACTGTCACTCTCATCATAATTTTTTGGGTCATGTTCTTTCATCCATTCTTATTCCGTAACTCGTTGCTTGTTTTCTGTGATTTTTTAAAAAATATCTTTTAAAGTAATAGCTACCAGCACATCAAAAATAACTAGTGATTTGAGTAAATGAAAGGTATTATTTTGGTTTAGAGAATTAAAAAGAAAAGAGAAATCTAGATTTGTCAGTAAAATTATAGCATTAATTTAACTTGGTGGTCCAAAATAGAAATCTAGCCATTGTCTTGGCTTTAAAACAAACAAAGAAACAAAAAACCTTTGAATAGGTACTTTTGATCTGAGCTCTTATTTACGATTTGTATTGATTTGTAAATAATTCTTGCACTTTTTGTTGGTTTTCCCATCTCACTCTGCCATTAATCAGCATATAGGCTGATTTAAACATTTTAGATCTAGTTCAATTGTAAATGTCAGCATAGAACTTAACTTTTGTGGCTTTAATTCTCTTGTAATGTTGCTAATCATGAAACTATTCCTTTGTTTAAATGCTTAAGGCAGATTTGTTGTGTACTGTCTCAGTTTTTAGAGTAACTTGGAGATTTTGAAACTTTGCGGAAATAAGAGAAAATTAGCAGTTTCTTATGAGTGCTAAATACAATGATGCTGATTATCTTAATGTTAAAAATTAAAAAGACTTTACAGTCAGTGTAGTAAAAACAGGTAGCAGTGCTGACTGCAAAATAAGATGGTGTGAGTTCACTTACAAGTAGGTACACAGTTGTACAGGCAAATTTGGCCAAGAAAAAGGGCCAAAAATCAGACAGGTGATGAAGCAGTGTTATAACTAACATCTGTTTGATCATTACCTGAAATTCGTTATGTGATTAATTGGTTGAAGTATTATTGCTAAGTTAACTTGTAGAAAACAGATTGATTTTGAAAGCTAATGCCTGTCTCTCTACCACAGAGGGTGGTTTCTTTGATTAGCAAAATGTTCCCTTGGTGGTACTTCAGTGCTATTTAAGTTCTCTGAGGCATTCTTCCTCCCAGTGGATATTTTTGGTACTTTTTTCCATGGTACCATATTTTCAATAATATAAGAGTTTTGACAACAAGTTGTCGAAAACTTCTCAGTAAATTACAACCACAACAAAATCATTGTGTTGACATTTTTGAAGCTTAAACATTTGGATGAACTATAGATGGCTGTGTATGAAGTACTGTACACTTGAAATACACAGCTGCATAAGGGACTGCAGCTTTGGATTAGAGCCATTAGAGCCATTAGAGATAGCTTCAGACTAGTTGGTTGGGGCACCTAATGGTGGGAGGCACTGCAAAACAGCAGAAGGCTGTATGGTGTGCAAATCCTACTAGGGTATCTGGCTGTGGACCCAGGCAGCAGCTGAGTTCAGTAGTCATTTAGAGCTCCATTGCTGTCCATGCCAGATTTAGAAACTACAGAATCACATACCTGACAGAAGTGTAGTTGTGTCAGTAGTAACGGGTAGTTTGTGTTCCTTCATAAATATTTGAAGGTTCTTTTTATGTTCTGAAGTTTTTAAGAGTCGAGTTAATCTTCACTTTTCACAATTTAGGTACTCTTGTAGCATGACCGTTTGGTAGACTTGATTCTATGCACTTTGCATGTACTGAGAATATCTACTTGCTAGAAGCTTGTTTTGTTTTGTTTTTAAGTGATGGGACGTTTTTTTGTTGTTTTTTTTTCTCCCCGTCCCCATTGCTGTTGCCAGGAATTTGAAGACTTCTTGTGGTCAAACAAAACTGACAGTAAAAAGAAATATTTTATTCTCACTTCTAGTTCACTATAACCAAGCTGCCAAGGCTTTTCCCACTTGCCCAGGTTGAAAATTCTTTCTTTTGTTTGCTCAGACACCTATGTTTTGCACTCTTGTTCACCTTTATGGAGTGTCAAATAGTGAACAAAGCCTGTGTAGAAGATCTCCAGAGGTGGCACAGCTCCCTGCATGTGCTCCAGTTATATTTGTTGTTGAATTACAAGGAATAATGGCTTGTCAAGAAAAGTGGTATTTTTTTCTTGCTTGTCTGTTGGGAGTCTCGGTTGTGTACAAGTGGAAGATATCTTAGTTATTTTTTCTCCTGAAATTCCTTTCATGAAGTGGTTCTTCACAGTTTCATCTGCATTGTGAAGGGGAAATTCTCAGTTTGGTGGCTCTTGTGTGCTATCTCCAAAGCAAGGGTGAAAAAATAACTTCATTTTTTCCTGTCCATATTAAGCGGACATGTGTGTCATGTCTGTTTTCAGGTGGAGTTAATAGAACAGGAAAGAATTCTGCAGTAAAGTATTTCTTCTGAAATCAAGAGCATGGAATAAATATGCAAGGAAAACACCTCACTCACTTAAGTCTCAGAAATACAGCTGTGGCTTTATTAGCTCTTTTTTCTTTCATTTCTCTGCAATGATCATAGAACAGAAGGCTTATTGATTTCAGTGTAAGAAGTGGAGCAGTTTGTCCTGGAAGGTGTAGCTGGTCATATGCACATTACCATACTGAGCCTATGAATGCTCAGAACGTCCAGACTTACCAGACTATAAAAGCTCCCCTTAGACTGTATGATGGCTCAAAGCATATAAATGTTTGTACAACTGAGAGAAGGAGGCACAAAACTAAATCATTATTTTCCATCTCTAAGGTTTAAATTAAGGTTTGTTTATCAAATGGACAAAAAAACCCAAAACAATTGCTTTGCATATCCAAGAATCTCATGGCCCTGCTTGGACATCTGAAGAGAATATAACTCCCATGGTCTCTTGTGAGGAAAGATTAAAGAAATCTTCAGAGTTGTTGAGGTGGTCTACAGCGCTCATCCTGATCTTAGTGTGGTGAGAACAGACAAAGCAGAGGAAAGTTAATAGTTCTGAGTGGAGAACTGCAACTGTGGGAGCAGGCTTTAAACCTCCTGCTAGCTCTTCTGCAGCTGGTCTTTCTGGTATAGTGATTGGGATGGCGCAGAGAAGTTGAGAAGGGCTGAGAGATCACTATCTTTTTATGTCTTTCTATTCCTTAGAGGTAGTGCAGCACATAAATTGAGTCAGGCATGAAACTTTTCATTATCCTTGTCTATATGATGTTGGATGGATTGGGATAGCTTGAAACAATTCTTTTAGCATCAGGTAAGAAAAAAAAAAGCAGCATATAAGAGAATAAGACTGTCATTCAAGCTAATGCTGTAGGGCATTGGGGTATATGAGCTTCTTCCCCCTTTAGTATGCCATGTATAGGGGTTAATCTGGCAAGGAATTGGTAGGGAACAGTCTTAGTACTCATTCTGAAAAATGAAAAAGCCTTTGTAAAAGTAAAAATATAATGTTTCCTCATTTCAGATCTTGATTTTTCTCCTTGCAGTCTGAGTTTGATGGCTATTTTTGAAGAAGGGTCTACATATTTCCTTGCCACGAATTTGACCTAACACTTATTTCTTTGAAAGCTAATAACGTATTTCACTATTTATGAGCATCTACCAAATAAGGCACAAGTAACAAGCCTATTAATATAAATCTGATTCTTGTAGCCTAAGTGTGAGACTCTCCCTAGAAGATCTTCATCTCTGTTACCACTACCTGTTTCTGCTCTCAAAGCATATCTCAAAAATATGCATATCTGCATACTGTTTATGCTGAGCTTTCTAAATGTCTTTTGCAGCAAAAAAAGGAGCCTTAAACTGAATTTAAAACAATGAAAAGTGAGCCAATATCATCTTGCATCTAAGATGTGAGAGTGGGCTTTCTGTGGGTCAGAAATGCGATTAGCTGTGCCACTTTACTGTGGTTAATGATGACTGGCTAGCATTAAGTTGAATATCTAATCCTTGGCTGATTGGAGCATTTAAGAGAACAGCACTCAAAAATATAATTTTTCAATAAAAGAACTGTTATCATGCTTGTATTTCTATTATGGCATAGATGTTGCACTGGTTTAAAATTTTACTCTGAGATTAATGGAATGTACCGTGAAGAGTGAATAGATATGTATGTGTTACCTAAAAACTTTCATCCACTGAATAATTAAGGGCCACAGTATTCAGTTTTACAAAATTCTATTCTGTTTATAGTTCAGTACAAGTCTTGAAGATTCATTTAAGCTTTGTAGCATCTAATTATAATATCTATTCTTGGTTAAATCCTGAAATGAATTTAGCATTGGTCAATTGACCAATTAGGCAATTACCTTTTCCTGTCTTGCATGCAGTTCAACTGGTTGGGTCTTCAGATCCCATGACCACACCCTTTGAATTCCCTGTTAATAAATGTTTTTGGTTTTTTTTGATAGGCTATAGAATTTGTTCATGCATTTCATTTTTATTTCAGATATGAAAGTCTTGGTGATTTTTCTATTTTTTATGTGAGTCATGCTGCCATTTTCAGAATTGAAAGACCAATTCAAATTATCAGTGACTTAGTTATTCTTTGCATTCAGAGACACTTGAAAATCTCATTGCTTTGCACAAATAAGGAAACATAAATATTTTGGAAATACTGTATATTAATTGGGAAAGCAGTGAGCAAGGTAAGTCCATTTCATTTACCAATGATTTATGCATTCATTCAACAACAACTCATTCCCAAGCATAAGGAGCCGAATATACCTGCCTTAAAGCTCATGTACATGCCATGGGTTGCAGTAACAAAGCTATCATGGAGCATTTTAAGTATACTTTTGAAGGGTAGAGTGCCAACCTTTGATTTGAAAGAGCAATATAAGACAGATAGAAAGAAAATCCTGATTAGAAGAAAAATGCTGATTATAAGAACTTCAGGTAAACAAAAATGTTACTTTTCTTAGATGATATGTATTTACTCTTAGTTACCATTTCTGATAAGTGTTTTTACTTTATTTGATGTTGAATTTTCACCAAATCTGGCAGTAGTAGGTTTAAGGATTCTTTAATACTCATGACATTCCTCAGTTCTCCCTAGAGAGTAAGAAGCTGACCTTTTATTCCTGTCTTTGACAGAGGTTTCCACTCTTGTTCTTAGTGAGGCGATTTCTCCAGAATATGAACTACTCTTGTAGCTGTTTGCAGTCTTCCTGGTTTGAGCAGTGGTATCATGCATAAGATGTTTCTCTGATAAAGCTCAAGGATCACAGATACAAACCAGCACCGTGTTGTTGCCTGCTGTTTGAAACAAAGGTTCTCAGTCTCTTTCCTGAGTGGTGATTTATACAAGCCTTCCCTGTTGCTCCTCAGTATTTCCTTCTGTGATCATCAAAGGATTGCTTTTACTGCACTAGTCAGGACTTTACACTGTAGGCTAATATTAATTTTGTTACTCACCATCATCCACGTGCCCCTTTCTGTGTTATTATTTTGCCTTTATCTGGAGTCTGTGTTCTTAGTTACTAGACAGACAGCTTTGTACTCTGTTGTGTTAAAACACATCTTATTCAGGTGAACCCAGGCTGCCATGCAATCTGTAGAACTGACAGCTCCTCGGTAGTTACCATTTTATTTTGTGTCATCTGCAAATTTTACTGGGAAGGATTTTGTTTTCTTTCACATCACTGATTTATTCTGCGCAGGTACTCTGCAGGGAATAAAGGGCCCAAGGAGCTCTTTCACTGCATGGAGTACTTGGGGTAGGTCTAATTCATATTTCAGAGCTGCTGGTCATAATGGCTGGGAGCAGATTAGGGCTGCTGGCACTGATGAGCTGCAGCCAAACAGGGACTGTGAGTCATGAGCACACACATTACTTTCAGGAGTATGAGGTGACAGCTGCCTTTCTTTAAAGTAATATAAGGCTTGTTTTGCATAGTGATGCTGTTGAAATACAGAAAAGAAAATTCCCATGAAAACTTGCATGTCTGTAGTGATGGCTAATAGCAAATCCATTTTTGAAAACGAAGCCAGGTTATTTGGAAATGGTTAGCTAATCCAGTGAATGTGTGTCTGAAAAGAAGCACAAATAAGTGTTTTTTGGAAAACTGGAAACATTTAATGTTAGGTTTCTTCCTAAACAAATTACTTTTACTTCATTTCCAAGTGATGCTTTTATTTAGAACTAGATCTGCTTGTCAGACAACCAGAAGATTAAATAATGAAATCATCAGGCATAACGATTTATTGTAACATAAGCTCAGAGTTTACTGGAAATGAATCTTTTGGTTAATGTTTTGTCCCTCATTTTTCTCCAGTTCCTTTCCTCATCTTCCAGAAAAGTTTTCTTAACAACAGTAACAAAATGAAGTTGGTGATTTAGCAGACCTCTGTAAAACTTGCTTCTGTTTAATGCTTAAGTTGTTTAGTCACTTATTATTCTCCCACCCAACCATAGGACTTCATGATACAAAAGTGATGCAACTCATATTTCACATTCAGATGCAGCACTATAATTATCTATGGGAAAAAACATTGATTTATTACTAAAATTCATTTTCTTTGAATTGACTATGGATAGTGCTATTTTACTTACGCTGATTTCTCTTTACTATAAGAGAAATAATGCTCCAGTGAAAACACACAAATATTTAACAGTGTATTAGTTCATATTATTAGTTCAATATTTAGTTCATTGCTTCAAACTGGTTTATAAAAAACAAGGCTTGTATTAAATTTTGTAAAACTTTTGTCCATTCTTGCTCCAGTTCTGGAGCCCCCAGCACAAGAAGGACATGGAATTGTTGGAGCAGGTCCAGAGGAGAGCCACAAAGATGATCAGAGGGCTGGAGAACCTTCTCTATGAGGACAGGCTGAGAGAGCTGGGGTCCTTCAGCCTGGCAAAGGAGACCTTATAGCAGCCTTCCAGTATCTGAAAGGGAGGGCCTGCAGGAAAGCTGGGAAAGGACTTTTTATAAGGGTGCATAGTGACAGGACAAGGGGAAATGGTTTTAAACTAGAAGAGGGTAGATTTAGACTGGATATCAGGATGAAATTATTTTCTGTGAGGTTGGTGAGACACTGAAACTGGTTGTGCAGAGATGTTGTGGGTGTTCCCTTCCTTGGAAGCATTTAAAAGCCAGGAAGGATGAGGCTTTGAGTGACCTGGTCTAGGGGGAGGTGTCCCTGCCCATAGCGGGGGGTTGGGGGTTGGAACTAGATGGTCTTAAAAATCCCTTCCAACCCAAACCATTTTCTGATGTTTTGTCTATATATAATAAAATGTTTTACCTTGAAGTTCTGTGTTCATATGTACATACATTTATATACGCGAATACATACACCATTTTGAAAATAAGGAAAATACTATGATATTAGGAAGTAAGGTAATGAAAGTCGAAATTGCATATTTCTTTGTAATGCAACTGCAATGGAAAGGTATAAAATTGTAATTGTCACCATTTTGAGGCATAAAGTCAATCCTGTATTGTCAACCACCCCCACCCTACCTCCCAACCCCCCCCCAAAGAAAAAAAAAACAACAAAA
>VXAB01009747.1:633006-655418 GCA_013399175.1 Odontophorus gujanensis | reverse complement strand
CCCCCCCCAAAATAAAAAAACCCCAAAAAACAACAGCAAAAAATTAAATTGCAATGCTATATAATCAAAGATGATACAATTAAGATTTACCCTTTATTTATGGTAAATAGGAAATAAATTTCTTAGAAATACCAAGCAAAAAATCTGATCAACAAGAGGGGGGGGGACGCACAATCTGTCACATTTCTAAGCCTTCTGTTTGTTGAGTGACAGGAGACTCACAAAAGAAGGTACCTTTTCCTGTTATAATTGCATTGGATTTTCTCTTATGGTTTTGTAACTGAAGTTGGGTCTGTGCCATATTTGAGACTGCAGATTGTGACGCAGAGTAGTCTGAGATGCTGTATCATGTACTATTTAATCAGGCTGCACTAGTTAGAGCATGTGTGGTAAACTGGGAATAATTTGTGTGTAAAGTCTTTCCAGCTGCATTTATATGAAAGGTGAAATTCCCTTACCTCTACACAGAAGTCAGTTAAATGGACTGCAGGGAACTGAGCAGCAGTTGAATGAATTAATTTAATGTACCTGTCCATAGCTGGCTGTGACACTACAGTGTGCCTCCTCCACAGCTGACTCGCAGCCAGGGCCCCTGCACGTCTTTGTGGAGTTCCTGGGCTGCTGAATTTATCAGTACTGATCAATTGCCTTCTTGCCTAGAAGTCTTGTGTATAGCTTTCCATCCCTTGCTAAATTGGAATTACTACTCTATGTGCCTAGAGTTAACTCCAAAGGCCTTGCTTAATGCTGGATGGACTTTGCTGTCTGTTAAGTCCTCTAAGATGGTGGCAATTGCAGTGTTAGGATAAGGAGCACTAGCACTGTCCCCTCATGCATGGTATGTTTGGAAGATACTGCATTTGCTGCTTCATCTAGAAGTAGAGACTGAGAGAGAGAGGAGTTGTGCTGTAGTTGGTCACCATTATTAAGGGTGACCTTTGCTTAAAGGATTTTATTTGCCCCAGCATTGCTGCCATGCTCTACACTTTGAGTCAGATGTTATACTAAAAAGAGTTTTCATGTTTTCCTATGTTTGCAAGTCTAATTGAGCAGGGATTTTTATTCATTGGGGATAGAAAATTAAGTCTTTTGAGCAAAATACGGAATATCTTGGTTCAGAAATTGTATTTAAATATATATATAGTCCAAGCTTATAGTGTATTTTCATATCTCATTTGGACAAAGCTGTATCAGTAGAAACACGTATAGCATGTGCTGTTGTCTTGCACAATTGTTCTTTAGCCAATTTTGCTTTTTTGTTAATGAGTGATGATTTTCTCGTATAAGTACAATCAAGCCTTTGCTGATGTAGTCCTTTACATGCTTTGTCTCAACACTGTGCTTTGATTGCTCTGTTGGTAACATTGGTAACATAGACCTCACCTGGTTTTAACCATTCATGGAACGGCTTGGGTGAGATGGAACTCCAAGAGTTCCAATCCCCCATGCCACAGATGGGGTTGCCAACTTTTCAGGTTCTAGATGAGATTGTCAGATTGCCCAGAGCCCTATCCAGCTTGGCCTTGAACATCTCCAGGGAAGGGGCATCCACAGGCCCTCTGGGTGACCTACTCCAGCACCTCACCACCTTCTTAGTGAAAAAATTCCCCCTAATCTAAATCTTCCCTCCTTCAGTTTAAAGCCATTCACCATTGTCCTATCACTGTGTAAAAGGTTTATTTTCCTCATGTTTATAAACTCCCTTTAAATACTGGAAGGCTACAGTGAGGTCTCCCTGTGACCTTCTCTTTTCCAGGCTGAACAAGTCCAGTTCCTTTAGTCTGTCTTCATAGAAGTATTCCAGCCCTCCAGCCCATTCAGTTATTTAGACTTCAAATCTCAACGGAGTAAGATTCATTTTGTAGAATTGGAAGGGACATTAGTTGTTTCACAACTTCATCGTGAATAATCATTGGGATAAAGAATCTTGAGCTGTACTGTATTTAAAAGTCAGTCCTATTTTTTATAGTAATTTTTTTTGAGACATGCTTGTTGGAGACTTGAATTAAGAGTGAGAAACCTTATGTTCTGGTATATTTCACTTTCACTCTTCATAGAATACTCCAGATGCTGTGATTTACCTTATTGTGGCAATGCTATTCATGTTAAATCCCACATATTTGAGCTACTTTGCACTGATATCTAATGAAGTACACAAAATGTTTTTAAAAAAATTATATATATATATGTATACTCTGAGCTTTATACTCCTTCAAAAATCCCTCAACCAAAATCAAACTGTAAAACCGAACAACTGTATCCTAGTCAGGCACGATGCTTTACTGCTTGCTTTGAGATATTCCTGCTTTAGGTCTTCTGACTAAGAAAGCATTTTGTGGTTATCCCTAGCAGGAAGCTTTCTTACTTCCAGAGATAGCAGCATGCTTTTAGAATCACTGCAGTGCTGCTTGTTTACTGGTGATGGCTATGTTACATGTTGGATCCAGCATGCTAGACAGAAGCAGTTCTGATTCATATCACCCTGGGGAGCATCAGGCATGTATCCAAACCATGCATCAACATCAATGGTAACTGTGGCTTTGAAATGACTAAAAAGGCATAGCATTAGATAATTATCCATAAAAAAAGTACTATTGAATGGGTGTAAAGTTCACAGATGGCTCATATCTTCCAGGAGTATAGTACTGTGTAACCTGTTAAGAATCAGGTCAAGGAAACCTCACTGGATAGTTTTTTGTTACTTTATCTTTCCTCTCACCTCCTTCCCAAGTTTACTGGCAAGTTACAAAGAGACCTTTTGTGAGATGTCAGAAGAGCAATTCAGCTACCCCAGGCCTAGGTTATCACTTAAAGGTTAAACTGAAATCTAAATATTGACATTGTCACTAACTGGAATGAAATAGATTTCGGAATACCAACAATTATATGTCCATTCCTGACTTTTGTATGCTCCGATTTTTTTTCCTTTTGTTAGGATATTTTGTATCCTTGCAGCAATGCCTGCTTCCTAAGAGTTAAGATACCCCAAGCAACAGCGGTGAACTGTGCTTTTTGTATTTTTTCTTTGTTTCCTCGATACTCCAGTTGCCATTTATTTTGAGTTGAAAACCAGAAATAGTTCTTCTCCCTTAAGCTGAAAGAGACTTTTCTCTGGATCTTTGAAGGATTCATAAAGATGAATAAATGTTGTGTTTCACAGATGTTTAGGTCATTTTATATGGGAATTGGCTGAACCTTCCATGCACTGCCTTTTATGAGGATAAGTACTCCTCTCCTCAGCAGCAGTTTAAGGAGGCAGAGTCCTTCTCTGAGCCTCTTCACCCAAGCACTTTTTTAGTGGGTAGTTAGTACTGACCATATGGCTCTAGGAAACATCTTAAATACAAGTCTTGGTGTCACAGCAGCAGTATGCTCAAGGTTTTAAGTGGGAGGTTTCTTCCTTCACCACAGTTCTGTTGCATGTTGTTCACTGCTGTCTGTGAACACTCATGATGTATGTGCTGTTAGGATGCTTTATGCTAACACTCCTAACTTTGCGGTCAGGCCCTGGAATGGGGAAGTGGAGCTCCTCTGCTCTAAGATTTGTTTCTCTGCATCTTTGAAGTGTGTTTTCTCTAAAGACATCATAAAAGACTCATCTGTTTACACATGCATATGTTATAAGAGGTGATTTTGGGAAAAGTATTAGAATTCATGTTAGGATGCAACTCCTGTTGGATTAACATTTGTATATTGTTATCTTCTTCCATGTGCATTTAAAGAACAATTTGTGAAAACCAAAGTTAATAAATAATTGCTTACAGTTGGTCATCTACACGCAATACCACATTTGTGGCTTCAGTTTTTTATTTTTGTGTGTGGATACTTTTGATTAAAAAAAAACCAAAAAACAAAAACCAAAAAAACTAATCCAATGTATGCAAACATCAGCCCCTGATTGTTGTGTTTAAGCAAAATTTTACATATGCATTAGAATGAAAAACAGTTCAAGTTGATATGGTTGCTACATATTGCATGGAGACAGTGAGATGACATCAAAAACAAAAAAATTGTATTTTGGACCAAGTACGGTAGTAACTGTAAACAGGAAATTACTGTTTTTTCCCTTAATACCTCAGTTTTGATACTGAAAGTCTCCCCTATCACTAAATGACATTTCTATTAAGATGTGTCTTATTCTGCTAGCTTTCTCTGCTGCTGGTTGAACTCACTGTTACTTACCCATCTTCCTGGGGCTGGAGGTTGTGTTCCTCACAACAGCAGCACATTGCAGAGCTATCAGTAGTGGTTAAGTAGATTGGTGTCTGATACTGTTTTTAATGTAACTGTTACTTCCAGCTATGTACCTCCTTTTCCCTGGCTTGAGGCCTGTATTTAGAAGACCGCAGTATGCATTCCAGATGGCACTGCAGACAATGTCTGCCAGGGAAAAACAGGTAAATATAATGAACCAAGGAGGTAATTGGAGAACTGTACTGCATAATTTGATTATGGTCTCAGATGCAAGGGATTCAAAAATACTAGATAAAACATAAATGTTGGTATTACAATGTTTATTATATGGTAGTAAACAACCCACTCAGTAAACAGATGAAGATTTAGGTCAAGACTGTACTTTACTACACTGGGGAAGAAAAATTTTGTGATAGAATGAACTGCCATTTTATTGCATACAGATATGGACACAGGGCTTTTCCAGTGATGTACTCAAAAGCACATTTAGAATATGAAAATCATGCTTTTTTAAATCCCAGGTCTAGATGAAAAAATACTTGATTTTTGTATGCACAAGAAATGTTTTTGAATAGGTGCTCTATGCAAGACCAGCTTCTACAAGTGAGCAATGTATGAGCAATGTATGTTCCTCTGAGCTTTTTTCTCTCCTAACACCCTTGCCTTTCAAAAGCTGCAAGGGGAAAAAAAAAATATGGACACCTTGAATAAAAATTTTTAACTCAAAATGCGTGTAATTATAACCCAACAAACTGCTTTTTGGCTTACTGTTTCATCGGGATGGACAGCAGTTTGACAAAAAATCAATTTACTTCCAAAGCACTGGCCACAGTTCTGACTTTCAGTTTCTACCAGAAAATTCGGCAGCTTCTCCCACAGATTGTTTCTCCATGTTGTGAGAGGAAGATTTATCTTAAACTTGATGCGAGACCTGCCATCTTTTAGATGCATGGGCCTCCATCAGATGGTAGGGTAGCTGCCAGACCTTTAAGTACTTCAGTTGCTGTAAGACTGATTTGCCATTTGGCTTGCACCATGTGTAGTCACTAACTCCTGGGTACATTAAATCCCAATTGGAGCAGAAATATTTTATTCCTGATTTAGAAGTTTTTTAATTTTGTGTGATAATACAGTGGTAAATAAGCCTATTTAAAATATCTGTAGCTTATGGGTAGAAGAATGTTTGTGATTGTAGGAAGTTCACTGTTTGTGTTTCTGAGTAAAGACCTGTTTACTTAAAGTGTTGATATGAGTGATGGAGGATCGTTACCTGATTTATTTTACCATAAGTAGCTAATTACATCTGCAGGTAGGTAGAGTTTGGCTGACTCAGGGAGACAGAAACACGTACAAGAGGAAAGATGAGTAATTCCTTTTGGTTTTTGAACATGCCTAGGAGAAGAATGCTCAGAACTGTGGAGAAAAAGAGCACAATATAACTGAGTCTCCAAGACTCTGGTGTCAGAAGTGTACAGAATGGACTTGGGAAGGAAGAATGGGTAACAGGCTTGTTGAAACAAAGGAATCCTGTGTAATGACTGGGAATGGGGTCCCTGAGTAGGAGTAACTCAACTGAGGCAAAAGGAGTGAGGGTGAAGAGTACAACAGGCAGAGAGCTGACTGTTGCGGTGATTAGAGGGAAAAATGTGTATGCAGAAGGGAGTGTCCTGTGATCCTCAAAGGGCTCTTCTTGAAGCTCAAGCAAGATGAGAAAACTAGACAGCTGGATTGTCTATAGCTTTGCATAACAGTGAATGAAAAGTGTACTTATTTTTGGAACCCGCTGGAAAAATCTATTTTTTGCTTCAACGTTACTTTAGAGGGTGAACTCAAAATTCCACAAGGGTTAGAACTGTAAGGCTTATGCTTTTGGCCACTGGAGAACAAAGCTAGTGTTCTCTCATGAAAAAAGAAGTGATTATCTCAAGTGTGAGGAAAGTGCATGAAAACTAGACTAGAGAAGGCTTAAAAGCTCACAGACAAAGTGAAACCCAAGCATAACGTCTGGCTGAGTGGAGTCTTCCAAGTCTTGTGGTTTGCATCAGCAAGAAGATCTTTTATACACCAGCTGTCTTATTTAGATTTTACAGGTTGACCAGGTATACTGAACATGTGCCAACTGCAGTTGCAATGTTTCTGAAAGAAAAAAGAAGAAACAAAAAACCACAAAGTTTTCCACATTCTTTTAGGAAACCTATGTGGAGAAACTTAACAATTCTGACTGTGCAATTGCTAACTCTGTTACCAGTTATGGATCTGGGTAGGACACAGAGACACGGCAGTGAAACTCCTGGTTAAAGTGCTAAAATGTTGAAATGAGACTTTCATTGTCATAAGTGGACCACTCTGCTTTGTGACTTCAGTTTTGCTGTTGGTTTAAAACAAAGTTATTTATGACTGAGGAAAGATTTCCTCACTGAAGCACAATTCTCTTTCTTCCTTGGTGCAGTGAAGATGTTGTTTAGCTGGCAAAAATGATTAGCTCTGTTCCTAGACTACCACTTGCTGTTACTAGTCAGATTTAAGCATTAAACATACCTGTGCTTCCTGCTGAGTGCCTAAAGCTATTTTTTTGGCTGGATGTATCAGGATTTTGGTAAAACTGCATTGTCTAGTTAGAAGGTAGAATCCTATAATGATCTTTTAAAAATAGAATTTTTAATTGATCTAAAAGCACAAATCTTGGACACAAACATGGGGAAAGTGTAGTTTTCTTGTGGCTTCAAAGTTCGGATCCTAGTTTGTCTAATACTCTGAAAGATATAGAGAATTTCCAGATCTATAAGATGAATATACTGCTTTTGCAACTGAAGTATTGTAGGAAGGGAGGATGGAATCATCTTTTTTTCTTGCTTTTGTTTATTTTTCAGTCCTAGATGTTCATTTTAATGACACGCCGATTATTGCATCATTAGTGTTCTTATTCTTTTGCCTCAGAAATATGTCTGGAACATGCTTTTATCTCTCCTTATTAATACTTGTAAACCTCATACCACTTCACCACTGTGGCACGGCTAATGCTCTTTTCCCTTGCTTAAACCTACTGCAGTCTCTCTGGCCCTGCTGTCAATCACCAGCTGGATACTAAGACAAATTTTTTATAGCAGCTTCTGTCAGTACAGAGAAAATATTTTGAAAAATGCAGTTTAGAAGCTGAGTGTCAGCCTGCTGAGTAGCCTGGAAAAACAGGAGAATTGACTCTGCCAAGTTTTTGTTGTTTCACTTTTTTTTTTTCTTAATTAAAAAAAAAAAAAAAGTGGTTTGAGGTCTAGCCTAAATAATAAACAAAATAAGACTTTCTTGGCAGGGACTCGTAACTGACTGGTTTACTAAAATTCTTAAGCATTTGCATGACTGTTTCTGTCTGTACCTTTTTGTTCCCAGTAACATGGAAATTTTCAGCCTGTTTTGCATGTCATACTGAAGAGTAGCAAAGAACCTATAAGCTCCAGCAGCTCTAGCAGATCCCTGTTGTTTTCTTGGCTTTTTTTTGTGTTGCTTTTTTTTTTCTTGTTTGTTTTCCTCAGCAAATCTAAATGATTTGTTAAAGTGTGTTGCTTCAGGGGTTCAAAATCCTACTATAAGCAGTACTTTATATCTCTTTTGGAATACTTCCTGTAAAGATTTTTATACTTAGTGTTTATGGCCAGAGCAAAACGTGTTTAAAAGATTCAGATAGGCAAGAAGCCACATCCATTTCTTTAAAGCCACTTCGAGAGAGGATGGTGGAAGCACACAGCATATTGCATAGTAAATCTTTTATTAGAAAGCAGCAAACCCCTTGTTGAGAAGTTGCATTGGTCTCTTGAGCCAGAGAATATTTCTGTCCTACAGATATATTGTTGGAAGCTGCATTGAGAAGTGCAGCCTACTTGTTAGTTGATAAATAGAGATTCGAATAATCTACTAGGCTATTTTATGGTGCTTGTTAACAATATTTACCTTCCTAAATTGATTCAGTATAATCCTTGCTGTGGCTTTACCTCATTTCTGGAAGACATATAGATAATGTGGTACTTATATGAAGTCTTACATGTCACTGAAAAAATGTTAATTTTTCCTTAGTTGAATTGTATGGCAGGATTATATTAACATGAACTTTGGAACATTTGAGTTCCCATAGGGTATGGAGTGTGGTTGATATGACATGACTTGCCTTCAACAGTTGTTTTAACAAGATATCCTTCATATAAAATATAGCAAGCTGAAAGGCATAACTGAGCGAGTTTAGTAAAAAACACTATTGGCAAAATTGTTCACTTTCATCTTTATCTGATTAATTCAAGCCTGAATGTTACAAAGAAAGTATTTTTAGTGTAGAACAGTACATGGAATGTTTATTATTATTTTTAAAATCTTATTTTACAGAAGATTGTTTCTAGTAAATTGTTAAACTCAGTGTTTGTGCATTTACTCATACTCAAAACCCATAATGTTTGAAAATCTTCTCACCTCTCCTAAAACTGCTTTAATAGCACATTAATTAACATTTCTGTAGCAGTTGGCATATTTAACACGCAAGATAATTTACAGTTCCTAGTATTTAAAACTTTGTATGAAAAAGACTAGCAGCAGTTAACCGAAAATGCACTATACACACTGAATGTGAATGTAGCAATAAATGCTAAATGTATAATTTACATATAGCTCTTTTAATTTATTAAAAATATTTATTAACATATTGATAATACTACTAGTATTGTTTGAATTGCTATTAAAAGTTTTTCAGACTCCTGCTTATACTTTATTCTTTTTATTAGTACCATGCAAAGGCTTACAATCAGATAATAATAATTTTGGGTTCATATAAACAATTCCATATTTTATGTGAAAATACTGTGTTTTAATTTTTATACTTTTTACTCACACCAGCCTTTTTATATTGTCTTGCATCAAAAGGCTTTGACTGACCGTGAACTCAAGAACAGATCTCAAATATAGACAGATTTTACTGTCTCTTCTTTATACTGCAGATATCAGCCTGCTACACAAGGATACTAAATGGCTTGAAGGTTTAGTAATGGGATGTGGAGACCTTCACCTTAGGTCACCAGTATGAATGTAGCCCAGGTGGGTGGAAACTAAAAGCCATTATTATCTGATGGCTCTTGGATAGCCTGTATAAAATGAGATGATGGTCCCAGTCTACTTTCTAGCAGATGCCAGTATTGCAGAATCATGTCTAGAGCACTCACAAATTGAGATGTTTGGTGGAACTGTTTGCAGAAAAATCAGGTGCTGACTGAGCTTGGATGCTAAACCTCAAATGGTTCGTCCCAGTCAGGCAAGGAGCATAACTGAGCAATAGAATGGAGAAACCATTGGTGCTTGTTTGGCCAACTCTGTTTTGCAAATACATTTCCAAAACAGTTTAGCTATGTTTAGCTCCTGTGGTCATTGCTTACAAGATATTTCAAAGAAATGCTGCGTAATCCTTCTTAGAAATAAGTGGAAGACCTGGCAAATGGGGAGGGTTGAGAGGTGGGCAAAGACAAAATACAGGATGGGTGAAGGAACACAAGAACTTCTACTAGTTAGCACTAAGTCTGGAAGAAGTTGCAATCTTGGTTGATTTTTTGCTAGTTGGCTCTAACGAGCTAATTGACTCCCTCAACTTTTCTGCCTGTAATTTTGCCACCAATGTCCAGCTTTTTTAGCTGTCCTGGAACTAGAGAATAAAAGCACTGCATGTTACATTATTGTTGGATGCAGTAAAAGACACTTAATTGTGATTGTTGTTTAAAATCAGTGCTCAGTATCTAATTGTTCTAGGGAATGGCAATGCATTTTTTTTTCCAACATGCAGATAATTTCTCCCTTTCAGCATTTATGCATGCTAGTTTGTGCATCTCTCTCAAATGAAAACTAGTCCTTCTATGTGTTCCTGAATAGCTAATGAAGTTCACCTGACCTGATAAATGCAACCTCATAATCTCTTTTTTAAGTTTGTTTGTTTTGTTTTTCTTTTTTTCACTTTCTATGGAAATTTAAGGAGATTCGTTTGTCCTTTAAACCTTCTAAAAAACCAGCTTTCAGGGCTAGTCCCCATTATCTTACCTCTGCTCCCAAAACATTCTTCCTTTTTGTTTAAGGACCAAGAGGGCACATCACAAAAGAGAGGACCATGTTGCTAAAAGGTGCACAGTACCTCCAGATGCACTCTCATCTCTATGTGTAAAATCATAAGTAAAATATGATATTTCACTGTAGAGAAAGTCACGGGAGCAGAATAGCTTTCACTGGTTTCACTGGTTTAACTGAAATCCATTTCCTTTCCTGAAGTTGTTTTCTCGTGACTATGGGTAGACAGTGCTGGTGCTTCTGCTCTGTCTGTGTGCTTCAGACTTGGACTGGGAAATAGAACATAATGGTGTTTGAATAGAATTACTTTAGAAGAGAGAAAGAAGCTTGTATCATATTTCTTACTAAGAAAATTCCAAGCAAATGCTTGCTCCTTCTTAAAATATAGTAGCCACTGAATGGTGAATTAAATGATACAACTGAATTCCACTGAATGTGTTAAACGTTGTAAATATTTATTGTAAGTATTGTAAATATTATATTTCTAAATATACAAGTATAAAAGATTTATAGTTGGTATCCCAGGAGCCTGTGTAACAGAATACTTTGTGTATCCTCCCTAACAAACAAATCAGGTGCAAAACACTAGGCTGCCTGAAAATCATGACTTCCTCAAATATTCCATGAGAACTTACAGATATTCAGTTATTTGACTTTATTTAAAATAATGATGCAGTGAACATTGCTCACAAATTGCTGGATATTTTTTCCCCCTTGGGGATAATTGCAGAATTGAAACTTCTAAATGGAGCATATGTTACTGTTTTATAAAGACATTTGCTTGTACCTGTATCTTTTTGACATCAAACTTCAATCAGTTTCAAAGCCTGAATAAAAGCATTCACAGTCCTTGTGTATTGTCTGATTCAAGATGCTAAACAATTTGAATGTTCCATTAAAACACTATGATATAAACAAAATTACATGAAGTGTAAACAGAATGTTATCTTTTCAATACTAATGTGGGAAAAATCAGATTCATTTGCATTTAACTAGATGTAGCTTGATAGAGCCTTAACTTTTTTATGAGATAAAAAAACAATTACAGCTGATAAAAGGGACTGTCTGATTATTAATTCTAAGTTAGATATTTGTACATGTTTACTGTTGTTGCTGTCATTATTCTGCAAAGGTACTGCCAGTTTGTAGCTAGACAGAAATTTTTCTATTTTCTTGGAATTTGCTATTTCCTGTCATGTATTTTCTGCACACGTAAACCTAGGGCTGTAGCTATGGATGATGATCTAGGGACTGCAGGAGTTAGACAAGTCACAGTAGAGGTTTGTAACTTCTTTTAATTTGCTAATCCATGCATGGAACAACATTTCCAGCATTACCCAGAGATTAAGCCCTAGGGCCAAGGGCAGGGCCTCAATTTTAGTTTGCTAGTGATAGGCATACTGTGATTGGAACTAGGTCTCTGCTGTGGACAATACCATTCCTATTCAATTTAAATTTCAATAAGTGTAGAAAAATATTAAACACAGAAGACATGAATTAAAAAAAAAAACAAAAAAAAAAAACCAAACCCACCACAATATCTTAACATTCATTTGTTTCCCTGGATAAAATGTGTGGGTTTTTTTTGTTGTTGTTGTTTTCAAAAATGGTAAGAAATAGAAATGAATGCAGTATGTTAATTTTATGCAAAATGTTTATATCTGAGGGTGTGATTATTAACGAGCAAAGAACAAAAAAGATAATGATTTTTGTGTAGATGATTGCAATAATGTTTAACAGTGTAGTAAGTACAGCACTTCAATGCAATTTTTTAATAGATTTTTGTTTACTCTGATGATTAACTGGTAATTCATTTACATTAAGTTGGCTGTTTTCAATGTAGGTTGAAAGAATCGTAATCATGTTATTTCTTGATAGTAACTTTATGAGAAAAGATGGATTTTTGGAACTATAGATTTGAAATGTAGCCATAGTTTTTGAATAAGCACAATTTAATACAATATATCAAAACCTCTTAAAACTGGAGAAAATATCTGATAGCTTTCAGTTTTTTTAAAATCATTTTCTATTTTAAGTGTGTATATCTATTCCTTTTAAAATCTATGTATAAAACCAGATATTTCTGGATTCATAACTTTCTAAATAAACTTCTTATTCACATATATTTATTTGATATAATAGCTCAGATTAAATACAAAGGAGTAGAAATCACCTATAATAACTTCTGGTGTAGGGAACCTGCTTTGGCAGGGGGGTTGAACTTGATGATCTCTTGAGGTCCCTTCCAACCCCTATGATTCTGTGATTCTTTTCCTATTAATTCAATTAACATACATTATGTTGTCGTCTACTACTGATGCTTGTGCTTTGCATTCAGTTGCGCAGCTAAGTTCCCACCTGATAAGTTCTCCCCAATGCCAATTTTTAGGAAGAAAACATGAAAATTTACAGTACGCTTTAACTGAAAGGAAGCTGCATTCCTATAGAGACCTACAACTGAACAGATGACAAGTGGCAATTCTTGTGTGATCTCTAGAAGCTTAACTAACAGGAAAGGCAAATCAGTGCTCAGATTAGTGAGTCTGAGAGGCACTTGGATATTTTGTGCTTTGTAGAATTGCTGTATCCCAGAACAGGATAGCTGAAAAAGGAAAGCTTTACTGCCACAGTGATGCTTATAGTTCAGAGAAAGGATCTAGTCCTGCTCTTTATGCGAACCTGCAATGCCTATTATGTCAGTATGAGGATTGTACGTACAAAACTTGCAACATCAGCCAGGATGCAAACTTTGTTATAGTTATGTGCACTAACTGCTGTAGCCACGTGGAGAAGTCTATGGGCTAATTTGGACAGTTCTTTTCTTTATGGGGTCTTCTCTTTTATATAGGCTCTTCTATTATACTCATTCATATCCTAAGAAATTTTCTGCATTAAGCCTGTGTGTGTTTGTGTTTTGCTTCATCTCCTTTCAGTTTGGGAACAGTGCAAGTTTCTTTACAGGAATCTTTAACTTTTTTGGTGCTCTTTTCCTAATTTAGGTACTGAAATAGTAGTGAGTGTAAATGGCACAATGGTACCATGGCTTCCAACTAAGTAATGTTGCTGCTTAGCCATCATTACATCGAGAAAGCATGGCAGCTCAGAAGGGGATCCTTGGAAGGTCTAAAATTTGAACCTTTGTCCCCTTGAATCCTTTTCTTAGAGAGCATTGTTCCTGCTGATGATGTAAGATAAATCATATAAAACCGGTATGCAGTTAAGACTTTCATCAAGTGTAGTACAAAAGGATGGTTTTTCATCATTTTCAATAATTGTTCATCTTTTTCTTTTCAGCCTCTAAGTGGCTTCTGATTTGTGGCAAGTGTTAGATCTTAGAGAGTATAAAGTTAAGACACAAATGCAGGATCTCATTAAAATGTTTGTTATACATGCTATTGTATGTTGCAATTATCATCTCTATATCTATTTTTGAAGGAACACATAGCAAATAGTATGAGTTCAAAACCTCAGTTTTTAGATGCATTAGTTTTTTCCTGTGACTCTGCTTTTTGGGAGTAGCATTAAAGAGTGAAGCAACTCTGGAATGTTTGAAGGTTTATGTAAATAGCTATTGTGTTAATAAAAGGTGTTCCATGGTGGTTTGTTGCATCAGTTAGGTATTAAAAAACCTCTGACCACTTCATATTTATTATAGTTATGACTCATAATCATTAAGTTTTAGGTCAGACTTGATTACAACGATAATAAAACTTGTTTCCTCGCCTTTTAGTGTTTGAAAAGTAATAGTACTGTATGTGTGTGGTCTGAGTTTTTTGCAGACGTGATCTGCATTTAATCTGTGAAAATTAATTCCCTAAGCTGCTGGCAGGCAGCATGTACTTGTTAATTATTCAGGTGGATGACAAATGCAGAGCAGAGGTTCTCGCAAAGACAAAGTTTGTATGATGCATGTTTAGTAACTGATAGGCTTGACATTCTGTGGTGTCTTATTCAGTGCTAATCCTAATAAGCTGCCTGATGAGATGAACGCCTATCCTCCTGTCCTTTAGAGAGAGAAAACAGAGATTTGAATGAACTTCATTATAGCAATAAATCCCATACTTTCTGTTATTCTTGGTGAAAAGAGATCTTGTCCAGATGAATAACACAGAAAGAAGTCAGAATAGCATTGTAATACAGAGTACTGAAAGGAATACAGAACTATATTGTAAATGTGAAAGTAGCTGCAGTTTAGCTTTATTGGTAGGCCAAAAATATGCAGGTTAATGCCCTTTCAGTTCTTTGGCTTTGATATACAAGTGATATAATCTTAAGGATGTGTGATTTCACCAAGACTTAGAATTTACAAAGAAATAACTTGAAAATAATGTATTTACTGTAGCAGTTGTTGTTCTTCTCTCTAATGCTATGCTGTGCATGTTAGATCTTGCCATTGCACCAGGCAATGGTGAGGGGCAAAGTTACCCTTTGGACATGAATAATCAAGATATTGCCAGTGGAAGTGGGTCCTGCATTTTGCCAAATTATTCTCAGTTGCCTCCTAATTATTTTTTTCAACTTTTTTTTCATATTTTTGTTACAGAATATTAATACATTTAACTTTCTCAGAGCAGTGCAGTTCACCCAACACCAGCCCTGAGAGATGTTTGAGTTATGCTGTGTCACAGTGCTTTGAAGACACGGCTATGAAAAGACTTTGGGCCAGCTCTAGCTTTACGGCTTCTTCGGCTTCTCACAATTTATGTGCTCCAGGCTGTGACTGGGATTTGATCCTGCAGGCATCCCTTGCCCACTCTCCTCCTATTGTCCTGACACAGCAGCTTTGAGGACACCGGTCCCAGCCCTACCCTCTTCTCCAGTGCTCACCTGGAGGCTGCGGAGAGCTTGGGGCTGTCCACTGGCCTCTTCCCATTGTTCCAGCACAGCAGCTCAGAGGACACCAGTCCCATTCCCGCCTTCCTCTTTGGGTCTTGCCTCAAGGCTGCAGGGGGGCTCAGGGCCATCCACTGAACTCCTGCTGTCCCAGCACAGCAGCTTCAGAGGACAGCAGTCCCAGTTGTTCCCTTTTCCTCAAAGCTCAGGAATGAAGAGGTGAGAGGTCTTGGGGAAGAATGGAGAATGGGGAAGAAGGGGTTATAGAGAGCAGAAACCAGCCCAGGGCGCTCTGGCGGACGGTTTCAGTGCCACAAATCAAGACGTTATCAGTGTCCAAAGGAGGGCTACAGAGATGGGGAAGGATCTGAGGGCTCTGTGTATGAGGCACAGATGAGGTCCTGTGGTTTGTTCAGTGCAGAGCAGAGGACACTGAGGGGAGGTCTCATGGCAGCCTTCAGTCCCTCACAAGGAGTGGAGGTCAGCAGTGAACACTGCTCTCTGGTGACAGCAACAGGGCCTGAGGGAATGGCATGGAGCTGCATCGAGGGGGAGGGTCAGGTGGGTGTTTGGGAAAGGGTCTGCACCAGAGGGCAGCGAGCATGGCCCTGAGCTGCTGCAGCTGAAGTACTGTGTTTGGGTGGTTCTTTGTGGAGCACGGAGTTGGACTTGATTATCCTCACGGGTCCATTCCAACTCAGGATATTCCGTGACTCTGTAGTGACTAAGTGCATCTTATCGCTGCTTTCTTCCATATAATAGACTCCCCTGTGGCTACCAGGAGTGAAATATATGGTCTTTTTTGAATTGGATTTTTCTGTAAAGTACAAGAGATTAAGTTTCAAAAACTAGCTTGTATACAAAACAGACTTTCTATTATAGCAATTGTTTTTTATTTTTTTTGAAAGAATAGATTCATATCGATGGAGGGTTTATGTATTTTATATTTCTGTGAAGCTTATTTCTGATATTCTTTTTGATTGCATTTAAATGTTGTCTCTATGTGAAATGAATGTGAGCTTGGGAGAGAATACTCATTAGGAGATTTATGTCTAGGTGGTTGGTTCATCTCACAATCCCCAGCTCCCTCCATTCTGTGTATATATGTTTTGGAGGGTATAGCATAGTAGGATAGTGTAATTTCTGGGTACACTGTCAGGGACCTCTGATGAAACAGGATTGGTCTTGCTCATCAGACTCTCTTGAAGAGCAGTGGCTAGTGAATAGTAGTCGGAGAAGAGCATTAAAATACTTGAAGAATACTTTGTGAGGTATGAAGGTTAAAGCATTATGGTAACATGTTTACACACTTGTTTATCTTTACAAAACATGTGGTGCATTGAATTCTAGCTCTGAGCAATCCTCCTGTCTTGAGGTGAAGGAAAATGTTAACTTAATTTACAAGCTAGCAGAGCCCTGGGCCTCTCCAGATTAGGAGCTTTTAATCAAATGAAATTGTAGCTAATAATTGAAACTAGTTTTCTGATGTTAACTGTGAAATTCAGCTGAAGCCACCAAACTCATTTCCACAAGGTTTTATGAGCTGGTCAAAATTAGAATGTGGCAGGAGAGGGCTTTCGTTTGTTCCACCAATTTAAATTTGCTCTTTTCATGTTCCCTTGCACAAATTTTAAGGCATAGCATTTTCAGTTCTGAGACCACCAAACTCACTTCTGTTAAGATTTAAGGTTTGGCTAAAATCACAGCATATAAGGATAATGCTTTCATTTGTTCCACTAGTTTACGTATCCTCTTTCCCTTTCTTCTTGTACAAATTGTTGGGCATGGTGATTTCATTGCTGTGACTTAATTTTACTTACCAGAAAAATGCATTATGTGTTGTGTAAGTAATTGGTGTCTACAGAGTAATTTCATAAGGTACTTGATGCATAGTAGCATGCACTAGGCTATAGAAAAAAGTTATTTTTAAGTTTTAGTCCCTATGGTTAGGCTCATATTCCAAAGAATAACCACTCCTCTGTGTTATCTCTTTCCTTCATAATTGCAAATGAGAACAACATGGCATGTATTATTTTTTTCTTTAATAGTAAAGCAAAACCTGTCAGTATTATAGTATTCCTACTGTAGCAAATATTGAAAATACTGTACATTAGAAAAACCTATTTAAACTGCTTTATATACACTTCACTAAACTAGATAAAATATTGTATTTTGTCAAGAATGACCCCATTAAATCGTCGTATGCTTTTTCTGCATTTCCTTGCTATTATTGCTTGATTACAAAGATACCACTGTGCTAATTGAAGCTTTTTTTCTTTTAATCAGCCTTTTCTTCTGTCCTCAGTTATTTAGGGCAGAATCAGAGATGTGCAGAGCTTAATCCTAGATTTCTTTAAGAAAACTGTTCTTACCTGTGAACTTCAGGAAAAAAAATTGTATTTTCTCTAAAGAACATTTGCATCAGACATTCTTTGTATAGAGAGGATCAGAAGTGGTTTTATCCTTAGGAAGTGGTTTTGATTCTCTCCCTGTCCACTACACATTCAGTACAATAGTTGCATAAATCTGTAACATAATTCTATTTGCATATTAGTACCAGATTCAGATGTGGTAGCAATGGGATGCCCTATGCCTTGTTCCCTCCATTTTTGATTGCACTCATAGCATCATATCAAGTCAAAGTTTTGGCAATTTTTTGAGAGATTCTAATACCTTAACACATTCTTCAGTAGCACCTTGGGGTTGTGTTCAATTGGTTGTTTTTTTTTGACAGTTCATTTATGTCACTGATACTCTGAAGTTTTCAGTGGGGAAATAGTGTAAGGAATTGAAGGATAAGACAGTAAGAAAATTTTATTATTCTGATGTTTGAAATGGAAGCTCAGCTACCTCTGTACACAAAAAGGCCATCTTGAACAGGAGCACGTCTGACTACCTTTCACTAATGAGAGAGGAATGAAACTGAACTGTAAGGATCAGGTGGGATTTGAACTGGCATTGCTGTCTTGACTCTTCGTTCTTGGACCAAAATAGAAAGCAGTGTCACTCTCTCCACAAATGGAGAATAAGTAGAGTACCGTGTGAAGGATCACCTTCCTGCTAGCTATTGAGCAGTCTTTGACTGCAGAACTGAACTGCTTAATTATCTTTTCTGCCTTTCAACCTGTGGCTCTTGCCAATGCTGGGAAATGAAACTGGTATCTATGAAGAGTAAAGTTATGAACTGAGGCAAGCTTTGGTGGGTAGATATCCCAGAGACATTATACATTAATAAATTTAAAAATATGAATGCACATCTCCAATTCAGTTTACTGAAATGCAGCTGTGATGAGCTTCATCACCTCATTCCCTGATTCTCTTAAAGTGCCGCATGGAAGGTCAAGACTGAGAAGGATGGACTAAAATGTACTTTGGAGTGGTGGACCATGCAGCTTTAGACACATAATTCCCAAGAGATTTCTGTTTTCTTTGCAAGGAAAGACTACCAGAGTATATTAGAGCTAGAGAACTGAAAAGTTAGAGGAAAAGAATGCCTATCTGACCACGTAGGCCTTGAAAGACTATAACTTTATAATTATGCACTACGATATCAGTACCTGCATAAACAAGTATGTCTCTATCTTGTTGGATTACATAGTTTCCCAGATTTCTTGGAAGAGAACAACAAAAAAAGACAGCATTATTGTTGTGCACAAATAATGGATGAAATATCTATCTGTTGTTACAAACTGCCCTTGGTCATGATGACTTTGTGGGTTTTTGTTTCCAGAGATCACTGCAGAATCTTAATGCTCAGGCCATCTCTCCCAACTATTATGGCAGCTAAAGGAGTATTCGAAAGGAATCGTGGAAAGAAATCAGTAGTTGATAAAGACCTTCTTAGATAACTGTTTTTTAATTATATTTCTGCCATACCTTCACTCCAAGTCTATAAAACCAGAAACTTCTCAGTGCTTAACAAGGAAAAAAAAGTTGGCTTCTAATTTTCTACAAAAATTAATATTATTATTATTTTATTATTTTTATCAAGGAATGCCATTTTGTTTTATACAGGGAGATTTTTGCTTGATATAATTCTTTTCAGTGTTCCAGTCGTTACTACATTCTTTGTTCAGTTAAACAAGAAAGCAAGCTCTTTACCTCTCTTATTAGGGCTTTAAAAACAATAGAGTAATATAAATTAACAGGAAAACCCAGCTGATTGCCATTCTAACAGCTTCTGCTCATTTTTTGCAAAAAACTCACCAACAATGTCTTCTGCAAGGCTACAGACTTCATAAACCACCTCTTGGGAAAAATTGAAGGAACTGGGATTCAAATCCACTTTAAGCAAGGAAGGTAAGTTTTTAAATCAGACCCTTAATTGGATCAATTCTGAGCTATTACAGTCAGACACTGAAATTATTTGAATGGTAAATTCAAATTCTATAGAAGGGAAGACATGACATGTGGTACATTCGAACAGTTCATGCAATATGAGAGAGTAAGTCTTTGTGTGTGTTGAACGCAACAGATCCTCATATAATTTTTAGATTTTGTATGTGGGATTCTTTTTCTTTTGCTGACTTTGATCATAAGTGTTCTTTAATACTTTGTGTCTCTTGTGTGATTATGATAGCAATAGTAGCTTTTGAGAAACAAGAAAATGCACTTCCCTCTTTCAGGCACATATTTTTTTTATCAAAGTTCTGTACAAATGGAAAGTTTAAATAAATACAGAACAATAAAGTTCTTGGATTCACATAAACAGAGCTGTATGGTTTTGAAATAACCCATTAGTAAAAGAACTGTGAGATATCACCTTTGAAGGTCTTGCCTATCTTTAATGGGGAACACTATGAGTATAAACAGTGTCACAGAAACAAACAAAATGCATGCATGATTCTTTTCTGAGTCTGTTTTGGGGAAATCTTATTTCACAGTAGTTTGTTTATAAGCAGGATGTCTAGGTAAAATATCTATTGTGTGATTTTGATCCTCGTGATACAAATAGAGTAAATCAGAACTGTTATTTCATTGTGCCTTTCAGTTGTTTTTCATTCAGAAGATCTCATTCTCTCTTCAGGTTAATGTCTAGATGGTAGACAGAAGTGTTATGACTGCAGTTAACTGGTATCTCCAAGGGCTGGTCTTATCACTAGAATATTCCAGTGTTGGCTATGACAGGCAAATATGTGAAAGCTCTTTCACAGTAACCACCAAGATTAGTGTTAGTCCCACCCAGGTTCTCCTGCATCGATCAAAGTAAGCTTTCCATCTCCGTATCTCATTCATTTGAAATTAATTTGGGCAGGGAAAAAGGATCAAGAGTTCGATCTTTGAAAAATCCTCCTTACTTGTATGTAATCTTTCATTACTTACCAGACTCTAATCCTCGTGTCATAGACTTTTGGTCAAGAAATGTCCTTTGATTTTTTTTCAAACTATTTTACCACGTGTGTATGCATATTCTCAAATTGCCTGGTTCTGATTGCTTCTACCTCCCCAAGGCTGTGTTTCTGTCCTTAGCATTAAGATTCTCATTCAAGATCTTTTTATCTCATTGCAGTATCTCGTGCCTTATCTTTCTTGACCTGTGCAAGCAGCCAGAACAATCTTGAATGTGACTACTGCCTACATTCAAGGAGGATCATCTCACTTTGTCCTCTTTAATGCTACTGCAAGTAGTGTGCTTCCTTGTACAAACACCTCTTGCATGAGGAATTTGGTTCACTGAGTACGTGCCAAAAGGAGCTGGCACACAGCTGGTCATACAGTGATTTACTGACATTGCAGAAAATTGTTGCTGTCGTGGGTGATAGACTGATGTTGTTTATTACAATCAAACAAGTGTGATAGGGTTTCCATAATAATGGAAATGAGTGTAACTTTACCATAGAAATTATGCAGCAGGGAGCAAAGTCTTCTTTCTGTGAGGTGACCTGTGCAAGAAGCAACCACCACAGCCAGCCGCCTTCTTGAAGTAATTGAAAAATTCACTTCTTAGAACTTCACTAGAAATGAACCCTGAGGCTACCAACAAACATTAAGTACATTTATCCATACAGCACTGCAGTTATTTGGTCTTCCAAGAGTAGTGTGAATTAAAATGTATAACTGTTTGATACCAATTCTTTTGCTGTATCTCCCTCCTGCTCCTTGCCCCTCGACCCCACAGACATTCTTAGGCAGGAAGTAGGCATTCATACCTCCGTGTAGCTATCCCAGCACTATGTGTGTTTGAGGGTGGGAAGTAATAGGATTGCAACTTCAGCAAGAACATGAACAAAATTAAACATTCTTCTTCAGCATAGGAGAGAGTGTCAGAAATGAGACCACATCTGTTGATGCAGCATTAATGCTATTTAGTTGAACACAGATACTGAGTCTTTCTGTGGGGTGGCATTTTGTTGTTTTTTGTTTTTGTATTTTTTTTTATTTTTTTTTTGGGCGAAAGGAGGAGTTCAAAGCACCTACAGTGTTAGTTGTTTTGGGGAGAACTGTCAAAGTGGAGAGTGAAGACAAGCATGAAAATAAACCCATCAGTGCTGCTATATTCTAATGGCTGCCACTTTAATGAATTTAGTAGGGAACTGAGCCTTTCCTTGACTTGTATCTTTTTGATTTGTGTTTCTGCTTTCTAAAGGATGGCACTTCACACACAGTTTATTTCTGCATGTCAAAGACATTATGATTAGAATTCTGAATGCTCACAAATATAATAATTTTCACCACAAACTTAAACAGTTAACTGTACTGGGAAGGGATGAGTAAGTGAACAGGATGTTATTTATTTGGTGGGTATTTTATACAAAAGCTTTTTGACTTCTGAGAAACTTCAAAGGCAACCAGGGACAAAATGTGACTGGGCAAAGGGAAAATTTTTCCACAGTAATATCATAAAAGCAGGGGTAAAGTGAGAGTGAGATTGGTTTGGGATTGCTTTTTTTTTTTTTTATTTCAAATGCAGGGTATTCATGGCTTTTATGTACCATTCTTATGGCAGCACAAGTTGAACAGCTCTAGGTAGCAAAGCAGTGAGTGGTACAGCCAGGTGTGTGGAAATGCTGGAAATGCATCTGGCAACCAGGTAACCTGGTATTGAAAAACTGGGACAAATTTTATTTGAAGAGTACTCGTTGCTGAATATAAGATCCATTCTGAGACGTCTTAAGGTTATGAAATGACTTGAGAATAAGAAATCATAGAAATGTTACATTGTTTAAGTTGGAAGGGACCCTTAAAAGTCACCTGGTCCAACTCCCCTGCTATGAACAGGGATACCTACAGTTAGGTTGGGATCCAATCCAACCTGACCTTGAATGTCTCCTGGGGGGGCATCTAATACCTCTCTGGGCAACTTG
>VXAB01009747.1:615269-632905 GCA_013399175.1 Odontophorus gujanensis | reverse complement strand
AAAAAAAAAAACCTTCTTCCTTATATCCAGTCTAAATCTGCTCTCTTTTACTTTGAAAACATTTCCCCTTGTCCTGCCACCACAGACTCTGATCAGTCTGTCCCATTCCTTCTTATAGCCCCCCTTTTGATACTGAATGGCTACCATCAGGTCTCCCCAAAGCCTTGTCTTCTCCAGGCTGAACAGCCTCAGCTTTCTCAGCCTGTTCTCACAGAGTCGTTTCATCCCTTGGATCATTTTTGTGGCCCTCCTCTGAATTCACTCCAACAGATCCATGTCTCTCATGTACTTTGGACATGGTGTTCCAGATGAGGTCTAACCAGCACAGAGCAGGGGGCAGTGTCACCTTCCTTGTCCTGCTGGCCATACTGCTTTTGATGCAGCTCAAGGTACAGTTGGCTTTCTTGGCTGTGAGGGCACGTTGCTGGTTCATGTCCAGCTTGCCATCCACCAGTAGCCCCAAGTCCTTTTCAGCAGGGCTCTGTGCAGTCCTTCTGTTCTCTAGATTGCATTGATAATGGAGTTGCTATGGGTCTAGTGCAAGACTTCACATTTGCATTTGTTTAACTTCATGAGGCTTTCCTGGGCCAACTGCTTTAGCCCATCTAGGTCTCTGAATGGCATCCCATCCCTCATGCATGATGCAATGAGATTGCCTGGTCACAGCCTGAACCAGTAAACGAGCATCTGAATGACCGGAGCGGGGGAGCCCAGATGCACTCGTCCCCTTTCTCTCCCTCTCTGTGGTGCTTCCAGGACCACAGATAGGCTCAGACCTGCATGAGTTGCCATCTCCCTCTCCCCTCCTTGCTCTCTTCCTTCTGGTGTGCCAGAGTTTGAATGAGAGGCGGCTGCATTCCTAAACCCAAATGGTTGCTGGGAGGGGTGAGTTTGTTCCCCTTTTCTCTAGTGTCTTGTTCTATAGTGCCTGTACCTCAAATAAAGGCTCTGTCACCGCCTTTGTTTACTTTACACATGTCAACTGCACCAGAGAGCTTGGTGTCATCTGCATATTTGCTGAGGGTACACTTGATCCCATTGTTGATGTTACTGAAGATATTAAAGAGCATGAGGAGTGCATAAAGAGTAAATGTTTTCTGGAAATACATTTTTCGTAGTAAATGTTGTTTGTTTTCAACAACAGAAGTCTTATTCAATTGCTATAAAACAAATTGGAACAGTTACTTCTTTCTCCAGTTTAATTGTGCTTAGATTAAGTTGTGTTTTAAAGTGTTCAAAATCATTGCTTTTGTTAACAAAATGTATCTTCAAGACTGAACTTTGATCCAGAAAGAGATGTTTTATATCAGCGTGGGTGATGAATTCTTTCCCCAAGCTGCTCAGAGCAGGGGTGGTGATTTGGATCTGCAGGTCCCACCCTGCTGACCGTATACCTCCATCTTCTTGAGCCAGCTAATTACCTGGAAGACAATCAAATGTTAAACGTCATCATACTTAGATTTGTGAAGTAGCCTATCTTTTGGTCCTCTTACAGTAACTCCCATGCCCTCTTGCCGGCAATTCCTCGGAAAGATGTATTTTATTATATAAGTTGTTTGAAAAACAACTTCCCTTTGGTTCTAGAATGCCTTGAAAGAAAAGTGCTTCCAGGTGGCGTCTAAACATGGCTTAACTCTAAATGCAGCAAGCAATCTTAGTGCTGTCACAAAACTTGGAAGTTTCTCATCTGTCCCGCCACTTTTTAGCATATGTAGTTCCAGTTTTACCACAGTGAAATATTTTCCAGCTGATGTTCAAAAATATTTGCTTCACCTTCTATAGGCTGTTTGCTCTGTCTGTCAAACAAATGTTTGATTTTGTCTTGTCTCTTACATTGGGATATATTCAGCAAATGGATGGAGAAGAGAATGCATCACATTGTGTTGCTGTTTTTTTTGTGTCTGTTTTTCTTATGTCTATCTTTGTAAGACATCTCTACTGGCAAAAAATGATTTTTTTTTCTTTCTTTTTTCTTTTTTTCTAATGCAAGAAAGTAATGCATTGTTCTGTTTTCATTTACTTTAAAACAAATACAAATTTCAAGTTAGATATCTTTTTTCCATTTCTGAGTGAGATATATTGGTTTGGGTGTTAGGTAAACTACTTTTCTTCTGAACATTCTACAACTTTTTCAGCAAACTCAAAGCCTGGCAACTTAAACTTGAAATCAGTAAATGTTCTGCTTGTTAAATTTTGCTGACTCATTTGACTCATTGTGTGTGTCTTGGAGAATATGGACTATTAGTAATAGGATGTATTGCGTGAGACCTGTTTCTGTTGACTACAACATTATTTATAATCATAGTGTATATGCAAAACAACACAGATATTTGTATATTTTGTAGATCTTTTCTTTTCCCCTGAGCAAGAAACAAACAAATAGATACCACCACTGTAAGCACTTGAAGCAGACTTGACTGGATAAAATTTTCCTCTTACTTTTCTTTGCATAGCATTAAAAACTGCCAAATTGCTATTATTAAGTAATGCTATTTTGAGGGGTTTTTTTTTCATCTTTGCAATTGATTAACACATTTTGCAAAGATACTGCGGCTAAATTTCACTTACCATTGCTTGTGTTGTATGATTGTTCGTAAGCATTGTCCAGTATATACAGTAAAACAATTTTCATCATTAAATTCAGAAAAAAATAAATATTGGATTTCTAGTTTCTACCAACAAAAGCAGGTTGAAATCACAAAAGGACTTCTTTGCTTAGTATATAAACTGTTCTACAAATCTGAATGAGTTACCATATTACAGATCTAATTACAATCTATGCTTACTGTGGAAAAAATTCTTGATAACAAATTTTAGTAAATTTTTAGACTGTCTGGGGGTAAGCTGTAAAAATAAAAATTGACAAAAATGCCTTCCAGCTATGGTGTAATTGTTTGAGTACAGTGTGGCATGTCTATAATATCATTTTAACTTTAACAGCAATTACAAAGGGATTATTGCCATTCTTTTCCAAAACTCCACTACACAGATTGCTGCAGTATAGCAAAAGCCAGCTTTCTCTTTTGCAGTTTGGTGAATGCTAGATGGTATCTAGGTGAATTACCAGACTTGGTGAGAGCTAATTTTCATTAGCTTTCATTTATTAGACAAGTTGTAAGTTGCTGCTATTGACAAAATGCCAATAATGTAGGCATATATATATATTGGGCATCTTTTGTTTAGAGGAATGTCAATCAGAACTCACTCTGGAAATTACAAAGTGGATGAGAGAGGATAGTTGTGGATATAATTTGATAAAAATATAACATAGTAATAAGTATTGATTAGCTGATCTAATTTATATTCATTAAAATCTTTCGAAAAGTATTTTATTGAAGGGTCAGATTGTTCTTTTATTTAGAAATCCTCGATGGGGGCAAGAACCTTCCTAAACTATCCTTCAGGGACATTTTGTTGTTTGTTTGCACCGGGTAACATTCAAATCATTCCACACCATTGTTCACCTTATCCACCCAAACCTTGTTTCTTGTTGATGGAGATTTGTAGCAGTCACACTGCTTCTTCGATGACTGATATGTTCTCAATGTCCCTGGACAATGTGCTTTATAGAAAGCCAAGTTGGCAGATTATTAATAGCTGTTCAGCTGAAATTTCTTCCAGAAGGATTCTGATCAGCAGTTCTTATTTCACCAAGCAAAAGGTGAAAATATGTGCAGATCAGGTCTTCAGGGAATTCCAGGGTTGTGTCCATTAACAGATATAGACCTAATAGTTTTCTATAAAATACAGTGCTGGTTGTTCTTCTTCACAGGTATTTTGTCTCCTTAATTTCAGTCACATTAGAAGTGAAGTTTGTTTACCACTTTCTCTGTTTCATGATGAAGTGGCACATTGACTCATTGACTAGAGAAAGAACGTGCCATGGTCATGGTTAGAATTTAAGAATTTTTAATGTATTTGCGTTTTGTTTGACATTTGATACCAGGACCTTTAGAAGTCCAGTTATTTTAAAAGGCCACCATTTTGCTTCTCGCTCAGCAAAAGCTTGTTGAATGAGAGGGACTCTGCTTCCAGATGTGGCTCTTCCCACATCAGATTCCAGAGCAGTTGCAGAACTGTAAAATTGGCCCCAGCCATGATCTTCTTTCACGATCTGCCTTCAATAACATTCACCACATTTTGTTCAATAATGTTTTGAAGTTCTGAAAGTTACAACAGCATATTTTCAGGTGGCTTGATATGGAGGTCTCTTTTCTCCTGTTTACGTTTTGCTGAGACAACATTTAATCTACATCTTTAAATGCTTGAATCATTTTTCCTGTGCTGGTACTTGAATAACCCACAGGCACGATGGTTCCTGATACTTTGCACTTCTTTGATGTTTTATAACTAACAAACTACTTCATACATCACCTTTGAATCAAGTATTCTTAAATAGCCTTAAGTTTACTCTGCTGAAGTTTATGGTTCTTACTCCTCTTTTTACTTACTCCTTGTTCTTTGAGATCACAAACTCATGGTCACTACATCCTAGAGTGCCTCCAGTCATAAGAGCATGACACCTCTTTAATAAGCTCCTCCACATTGGTAAGCACTAGCTGTAGACACACTTCAACTATTTGATCTGTCCAATATCAGAACAAGGAAGTTATTTTCAGTGATCTCCAGGAGTTTCCTGGATTGCTTGTAGCCTCCTGTGTTGTTTTCCTTGTTGATATCTGTGTGGCTGAAATCCCCAGTCAGGATGCGAGCCTGTAAGCGCAACACCTCTTGTGTAGCTAAAGCGAGAAGACTTCATCTACAGATTCCCCTTAAACAGGTTGTCTGTAGTAGATCTCAACCTCCTTTATTGGTTTGGTCCTTAATTTTAATCCTACAGACTTTCAACTTGATTGTGGCTGTAAGTGAAAGGTGTAGCACTTGGGTTAGGGCAAATACGGATATGTATACACACTGGGAGAACTCCTTGAGAGCAGCCCTGCTGAGCAGGACTTGAGGGACCTGGTGGACAAAACGCTGATGAGAGTCAGGAGAGTGCACTTGCAGCCTGAAAGGCCAGTTGTATCTTGGGCTGCAGAAGCAAGGGTATGTAGAAGAAGGGTATGTAGAAATTTCTTTTGGAGCCTGCTGGAGCTGGCTGATATCTGATGGGACAGCTGCTGGGTTCTGCTCATGGAAAAGCTCACCCCCTCCTGCAGACCCCTCAGCACCAAAACCTTGCTGTGTAAGCCTACTACGCTAGTAGATTTGAGAGTAGTAACAGTGGAGACAGAAATATAGATGTGTTAATCAACATAGTTTCCAGCTAAATGGTAAATATAGTTCTAGCCAGGTTGAGAGTGCTGAAGGTGTGGCCCCCTTACTAGGATATCTTAATGTGAGTCACAGGGGATCAGGCAGAGAATGGTCCCTGTATGTCAGTCTGTTATTAAAACTTGCAATTAAAAAATAATAATCAAATGTAGAACAAAAATGAGATGCATTGCATGGTAGGATGTGAACTGCATAGATTCTCTGAAAAGTTTGAGTTCTTTCAAGCACTTTATTTTTCTTACTGTGTTTTCCAGTGGCGGGTCACGGGGCATAATTGGCTATTGCTTCCCTTGTGAGCTTCACAGGCAGTTGTGCTGACAGCTCTTGAGTTGCCTCTGGGTCTGTCATATAGTAAAGCTGCTGATGGGTTTTTCTGTGTTGCTTACCAAGCTACTGTGGAATTTAACCATGCCTCCTCCTGGGTTGTGATGTCCAATTGAATTCTCTTATTTAAGTGAAACACTACAAGCTCTTGTGACTTCTGTACTTCTATCACATCAGTGGATATAAAAGCAAATATATTGTTATACTTAGTGTCATCACTTCTATCATATTGTAGCGGTAGGGATTTAACAGGGAAATGTAGTTGGAGTTAACACTGATCAGGCAAATAGGAAGCTTAAGACAAGTTTTTATATTATTAGTAGGAATAGTAAAACACTAGAGCCAAGGATGTTTTAAAAGCAAGATAATAAAAAGCTGATTACTTGGGAAGTAAAATAAGAAAGGAATAATGTTGCTCTTGAATTTCATTATGCATTGACCTAAATGGAATGAAGAAACAGTAAAGTGGTTTGCAAATGCAACTGGTTTTCTGGCACTAGAAAATCCTGAAGAGAGTTTAGTTATCTGCAGGAATATAGGAGTCTTTCAGAGCTTTGAAATAGCTATTAATGTGTTCACTGTCCTGTGGTTTAAAGAAAAATAAATAAATAAATAAAGCAGCTTTCAACTGTATAAAATCCGCAACAAAGTCATTTAATTGCCAAACATAGCCTCTGAGTTTAAGGAGAAAGTACATTTAAAGATACTGTGACAAATCAATATAAAACAATGTATCTAAAATCACAGTTACAAATAGAATGTTGTTCTTGACTGGTTCGCTTATATTGAAACTATATTATTTTATGTGAAGTATGTGTAATAGAGCATTAGACTCGAAAAATCTGTGTTGAATATTATTTCTGACAGCCTTTTTTAGGGTCACTAAAATTCCAATAACTCACTACAGAATTGAAGTCGATGCCAGAGAAAAATTTAATATAGTCTGCTTGCCTGCCAGCTTCAACATAGTTCCTGAGTATTTAAATGGCTTGACACATTGGAATATAAAGTGCATTTGTCATATCTATTGGTGGAATATTGTATGTGATCACATCTAACAAAAGCCAAGCCGAAGTAAACTTAATGCTAGTTTTCTTTTCATGTGTTATTCTAATTTTTTTTTTTAAAGTCATCTAAAAAGAAGATTAGGGAATATAAACTGTCAGTAATGAAAATACAAAGACTTGTGACTAATGTCATACTGACACTATTTGCTTTAATTCTTTTGTATTTTGTATAATGGAGATATTGCTGTGTGGCAATGATGTGCAAGTATTCTCTAAAAGTTCATTTACAGAACCTCAGCATCCTCTTTCCTAGGCCTTGCACATGCAATTCTGCGTGCAAATAGTTTGTGTCTGTATATTCTGAGGAGAGATTAAATTGTGGTGACAATTGCAGTATCACTGCATGCAAATTAATCTTTTTTTGTCTTTGTTAAAAAGCAAAGTTTATTGGTTTCTCCTCAAAGAGGAGCAAAGTATAGAAGGCAATGGGAATGTATACTTCTCTCATATTTCCAAAACATCTTTAAATTCTATGATCTTTGGTCAATTTTATGGTCTATATTAACTGAAGCAAGATTTTTAGGTAAAGGCAGGCATGTAAATGAACAATCCTGAAACAGATGATAATAGCATGAATATAGGATGCCCATGTTGATGTGTTGCCTATGTATTTTCCATGCTTGAAGGCTTTTGAAAGATAACATGAAGATGTTTCATAACTGTATGCATCCAGTTTGATGACACTGTGGTGGCCTGATAGCATCAGGACTCATGGACTCAGTATTAAGATGAGATTAACAAACTACCTGGAAGTCATTTTTAATGCGTGCTCATCCTGCTACGAATCAAGCTCTGATGCTTTGTTTAAAATGTCACAAGTCTTACCCAGGGAGGATGGAGTTGAGCAAATAGATATCCTTCCTAAGGCTCATGCCCCAGGATGGACTTGATCTCAAGATGCAGTTTCTGAATTTTTTTTATAATTACTCTTCACAAGCAAAAATGGCAAAGAATACCAAGTAGCTAATGGTAGCTAGAATCGCTGCTACCAAACATAGAATGTTAAATTCTATACTTTCATACATACTCTGGTACTTCGGTGACTTGCTGATATTATTTGTGGTACATTTGTCTGTTTCCTGATAGATATTGTGATATATTTCTTTTCTATTGTAGCCTTTGGATTTGAGGTTTCTAATTTGCATTTCGGTCTAGTGAAAATACTTTACTCCTAAATATAATGGGAAGAAAGAAGTTTGTGCCCTACATTTTTTTTTTTTTTTTTTTACCAAAAATCTATATGCTATATACAAATTAACTATATGAATGATTTGGCCCAGATATTTTGCCTTGATTTCATTATAAAAGAATGTATCTATTTATTTATTTATTTTATTGAATTGAAAAAGGTATACCCATTTTGTAACACATCTTACTAAAAGAGGGTATACATAAAAAAAAAATAAAAAATACATGAATTAGAGGATTCAGGTTGTTTTTCCAGATTAGAAGAGTATTTTAAATTTACAAGTTACAAATATCGATACACCTTTTCATTACTGAATGTGTTTGTTGTAACATAGGATGCATTCTGAAGAGTGAACTATCTGTTTTGAAGGGACTGGGAATGTAACAGTGGAACTTTAAAATAAAACTTGGTGGACCTTTCTGCTGTAGATTTGAAAATAAGTCCAGAAGGCTGAGCTTAATATAACATGTGGCAGGTGGCCTGCATTTGCCTGGAGAATTCCTCTAGGGCAAGACAGCTCAGCAAACACATAAATCCTTTTTTCTCAGTTATCTAGTAGCACATTTAGTTGCCATGGGAATTTTATTTATGCAGCAGATCCTCTGCAGTTCAGTTTGTGCCTAAAGTTTAACTGTACAGCTGTTACCGTAAATGCTACATGGTGATATTTTCAAAACATGGCACCTTTTGAAGAAAAAGAACATGTTCTCTACTATTGATTTTGTTATTTGATCAAAATAATATTTTGATTACAGTAGGATAGGGTTTCCCCAAAATCTTTGTAAGCCAATCTAAACTTGTGCCTCCTGTATAGCTCTTCCTAATACTAATTTATTTACAAAAATACATCCAGCTTTTTATCCAAAGAGTAGATGACAAGAAGTTAAATCCAGTAACGTGCAGAAGGAGAGCACTTCAGGTGAGTACCAAGTGCATACATAGCTTTCTGCTTTTCAGGCTTTGGGTTTTTCTTTATTTAGTATTTTTAACAAAATATAAATATGTATCATATTTTACATCTTTTATATAACATGTTGTCCTGATTTGCTTACTAGCATATGATTAGCATGAAGTTCATTGGCTGATTATTAGAACTAAGTTATTTTCTTTAATCCTGATTTGTGCAACAACAAATCACCAAAGTTTTGTTTTGCGTTTTTTTGTGTGCAAGACAAGCACCAGTTGTGTTTTTCATAAATCCATGCTCTTTGGGAATGAACAGTGTCATCTGTATACAGATTTGTGGTTTGATGCTAGATAACCAAAAAGCCACTTCAACTTGCACGAACATTTGTTAAATCTTAACTATACATGATGTAATAAAGTACTTATACTCCCTTTTTGCTGCAAGTTATTTATAAGTAGATGCCAGGCAAAAAAAATGCATTTATTTCCTAGCAGCTTTATTTGTTGCTTGTGAGAAAGGGAGTTTAATGTCTGACTGATTGATACACGAAGCTTAGTCAGGAAATTTTCCTGAATGGGATTTGAAACCTTATCAGTTCTTATTTCCTCACATGCTATTGGTTGTTAGAAATCTGGTATGGAGGAGCAGATCAGCAACTCTAGAGGGTTGAAACTGCAGCTTTGGTATGGTATCATTCCATGAATATTCTGGTAGCCTTTAAGACGGTTTTCCACATTTATGAGCTCACAGCTAACATGTAATTTATATAACCACACCTACTGTAGTATTTATCACTCTTACTCTTCTGCTGTGACACATGACATCATACTGAGTATGTGAATAGACTCTTCTTACTGACAGACAAGTTAAGTTGTCTGTGTCTTGCTCATGTCTGCGTTGCTCATGAGAACTGCCCATGTAAGAGTGATCTTGGAGGTCACCCAGGAGACAGTCTTTACACTGAACTGCAGCATGAAAGATTGTGAGTATTTAAATTTAGAAGATTTACACACAGGAAGGAAATTGGTTAGTCCTGTCTTTTTGTGACATTAAGGTTTCTGTAGGTTTTCTTTTTCAAATGATGTGGAGTGAGGAAATTTTCTTGCTTCAGATATTTCAGACTCAGAGGAGGTAGAAGGATTACTTGACTGCTTCCACAGGGAGACAACAGATTTTATACCTTGATCGGAACGGGCACCCACAACAGAAACCTCTGGCAGGAAGATGAAGTAGGATGAGTTCAATAGAGAATCTTGGCACTGCTGGGTAGTTTTCTGAGTATATGGAGGACTTGCCATCTGTAGATGTCTTCAAATTCACGTTGGCCAACTTTTTGCAGGATGTATCTTAGCCAGAAATGTCACTGGTTTCAATATAGAAGTTCAGAAGTTACCAGCAGCAACTGAATGTTTGGGTATGCAGAATGCCAAAAGTAGATAGTTTAACAGATCTTTCTGGTCTTAAATGCTATTATTAGTAAGCTACTACAGGGATAAACTATACTGTTTATTCTTGCACACTTGTGGATTCTGCCTAGAAACTTTAATGTAAGAATTTATATTTTACCACCGATTCTGTGTGGTGTGAACTGCATATTAGGACAGCAGCTCAGATTCTCTACAAGAAAAATATTTACTACCACATATTTTTCAAAGAGAAGAAACAGCTGTAGGCTCTGCATAAATTTGAGAAGCTATAGTTTTGCATTGTATAACCTATTTATGTCTTTATACTCCAGGAGTAATAAGACACACTTTTTTGGAAAGATAAGGGATGAAAACCATAATAAACTGTTTATTTTTTTTTAAATATAAATTTAAAACAAACAAACAAACAAACTTTTCTTGCAGTGGAAATGCTAAGTCATGGCTTGAAACAGTGATTGAGCACCTGGTGGGAAGGCAGGGCCAACCAATGAGAGCCCAGGTGCATGCAGTGCACCTGAGTGGCCAGAAGGGGTGGAGCCAGGATCCACCCCTTCCCAGACTTCATTTAAAGGTTGGCAGGGGAGGCAAGGGTATGTTGCTGGAGATCCCTCTGTACCTGAGGCTTTTTGAAAGGTATGTGAATTTTTTTTCTTTTGTTTCTGTACCTGCAGCTGTTGCATTTGAGCAAGTCTTCACTTGCTGCAGTCTAGGGCTGTGCTGTTCTGCTGTCATCACCGTGCTTTACATCACGTTATGCTTGTGTATTTTGTAACTAGACATTTTTGGTAGTCTTGACTCAATAGTCTTGACTCAATTTTCTCCATAGGACTAATTGATAGACAATAAAGAGCTATAATGATTGTAACGTGCATTTTAAAATACTTGTTCACTATATATGCCTGAAAAAATGTAAAATGGTAACTTACATTTTTTTCTTTTTTTCACTCACAATGCATAGGAAGTACGGCAAAATTCAGTAAGTTGAAAGTATCTATCAGAACTGAGCACTAGCAGTGTCTAATCAGTTAATGAGTGCTTTTTTCCAACTTCTATAGGTACTCAATCAAATCCTCAAAATTTAACTATTTTCTGATAGTATACTGGTGAAATTGAACACTAAAAGTAGTTAAGATATCTATTTGGAGACTGCTGTGCTTATCTCATCCGTACTTTAACTAGAGTATTGCCATGCATAAACCTGAATTTTTTGGAACTGTGGTTATAATGTGTAATAAGCGTTTTTGCCTTCAGATGCTTGCACTTGACCGAACTATGTACATGCTTTATTAGATTGATCACAGACAATATAAAGGTTGTAAAAATAGGATCAATTTCCCTATGGTAGCGGAAGCTTTTCATATCACTGCCTTGTGGTACAACAGAGGTTAGCATGAGACGTGCAGTGATGACCGTCAGGGTAGTGTTGGCTGTAAATAGTGATTGCTGCCTCATACAGACCCTTCAAGGAGATACTATGAAAATGTGATGATGATGTGGGAGGTTTGGACCCTACAACCCATCCTGTAGCAGAACTAGGGAAAAAAAAATCACACTTGAATAACTTGTATCTCATCATCCTTTTCTAAGCTCATACCCAATTTTCAAGTGATTTTCCATGTAGAGTGGGTTTGGTAATCATGGTGCTCAAAATGAGAAATGTAAAGAGTGACCTGCACGTCTGTAGTGTGTATGTGAGGCAGGAAACGAAATACAGAAATGCAAGAAGAAATACTTTTCTCAGTCCTCTCTTCATCTGTCTATTGTTGGTGTTTCTTTTTCTCTGTTAAATAAATGTATCAGACTAAATGGCATAATTTAGGAAAATGTTAGAGCTTGTGCCTCCATGGGACAGTGAAAATAGAGGAGGGAATGACTGAAGCGTGTTCCATGGGGATCTTGATCATTAGTAGTGCTACTGCATCTCTGTTCTCTGGCCAGAAGGGTTGGGAAGACCTGTCTATGCTCCTGTGGAAAATGTGGGACAGGTTGTTCCTGAGCCAGAAGCTACCGGTTGTTGCTGGAGCTGTCAGTGACTTGTGGGACTGCTGTTTCATCAATAGCTATTTTCTCCTTTCGTGGCCAGTATCATTACTGTAGTAAAAAAAAAACCTTTCCATGTTCTTCAGGAGCCAAATTCCTGTTATTTCTTTCTCTTTTGAGAAATGTCCTCAATGGCGTTCTGCCTGTTTCCAAAGAGCGTTTTAAATTTTCACCTTTGGAGCCTGGAATCCTGGAAACATCTATATTCTGCTAAACCAAATGCTGACTTTTAGTAAGATAGAAGATAAATACAAGGTACTTGTGCTATGATTATTGTACTAACCTGTGTTTTGCACTTTACTAGTGCAGTTTTGCATTTTTTGGGGGGCTCACATGTCTCGTATGATCTTCTGTCACATACCTCTCTTTCCTGAGAGAATCCTGCTACTTACTAACAATTCAATACCTTTTGAGCAATGGCTACTTTTCATATACTTTCTTATATCCAGCTGGTGAATTGTTATAACTTTTTTTTTGTCATTTTCTTTCTTTGAATAGTCTTGCATTCCTGAACACTACTTTTGACATCATGCTTGTGGAGTTTGTCTTAAAAGCCCGTTTGGCTTTGAAGATGTGGCATCAAAGACATGAAGCTTGTAGGTTGTTTGAAGACAGAACTTTAAGAATTGTATAACATGCTGTAGGCAGTATGCTGAGACTCCAAGGAGGCTACAGTGCATGGCTTCTCCTGGTGAGATCCCTGGGAGAAGGCTGTTTACACATGCTACTGATATGCATACAGCTTATGTCAGTTCAGTGTTGTATGAGCTGATATTACAAAAAAATTTATGCTGAATTAATATATACTGTTTAATTATACAAATCATATCCTTAGTTCTATAATGCTTGGAAATATCAGGCATACTTACTGGTAGCATTCTTGTCTTCCTGCTACCAGAGATCATGCTAACAACAATGATACATCAGAAACAGAGAAGAAAAAGGATGTCTGTGATTTTATCTGCCTGGTTTCTTGGCTTTCTTAGTTGTATATAAAATGTCTTGAGGCTGTGTGTTTGTATTATTGATGTCTAGAGAAGAAACATACTGAATCATTTTGTTCAGGGATTATTTATCATTTATTCTGAAAAACCAACGTGTTATAGTTCATTTTTAGAGAAGAACTTGTTGTGTTTATATTATTATTTCTGTGTTCAACTTAAGCTTGCTGGGGAGAGAGCATTGCTTTTTTTCCTGCTATACTTATCCTCTGAATTTATCATTTTGATGATCAAGAAGAGGTTGTATCAACTGTGAAGGAATTTGGGAGGAATTTAAATATAGGCTTTTAAAATATTGTTTTAATATTCTTTGCTTATTGTTACATCCTGAATATCTGTATTTTTTTGTTGTGTAGCTGATACCACACAAGCGATAGTTTATGGATAGTACATCACCTTGATACTGCTTCTATGTTTGGGAGTTTGGTGAAGTAGGTCAAGATTGGATCCTGTGTCTCTATTGTTTTCTTGTAAAGCTGCTTCCTTTTCACTTGGAAAAACGGAGATTTAGAAATTTACATAATCTGATCTTCAGTCTGTACAAACAATTTCAGATGCTAATTTTCACTTGTTTGTTAATCAAAGGTTTTGAAAAGACAGTGTTAGTATATTATTAATAACTTTAAAGTACATCCTGTTTATGAGGTAATAACCTTCTGTTGTAGGATGAATTGACTTTGAGTTTAATTAGCTCAGAATTTGTTTAATACAGAGTTAATCAACCTCACAGTGGCTGTGAGGGTGGTTTTTGTTGTAGTTTTTTTTTTTATTCCCCTGAACCAAGCTTCAAGAAATTAAAATACATATATTAACAAATGGTGTTTATGTGCCCCTGCCCTCAAAATAAATATATGTAATATAATATAAAATGTTTTTTTAATGTGATATATGTAAAGTCAGAAACTCTTTAAACAAATTGTTTACAGATAAACAAAATATATTTTGTTTTACTTCTTATTTTCTGTCGCACTGTTTTATGCTCAGTGGGAACTGCCAAAGGGAAATGACATTGTTTAGATATGTATGTCTGTATGTCCATAAACATATAATTTATTTTATAGGAAATGTTATAACAAGTAAGTTAATGAGTTTATAACAGTTGTGTGGAATGATTGTTATAAAATATCTGGAGACCCATACACTTCTTTAGAATAAAAAGATTTGACCATAGTACCTTAACAACACACCATCACAGATGGTAGTGATCTAATGCATGGAAATTGAAGCTGTATGGATTTTAGCTAACAATGTGGCTCTTACTTCCAATATTAATCTTTGGAATAACTGCAATTATTGGGAAGAAACAAACGGTTCTGATTCTTTTTCTACCATATGTGTAGTAGTTTGAAAAAGAATTGGTTAGGGAATATTATTACCAGTGTTAGACTGAAATATTATTGTTTTGGAGTTCTGCACCTATATAGTTGATTTCTAAATTAATGTGTCACTCTGGAAGTGTAAAGTTCAGTGTAGCATATTTTTATGACAGCTATCAAATCAAAATACCATAGTTCAGACTGGAAGGAACCTTGGAAGGTCTCCAACCTAAACTCATGCTCCAGTAGTGTCTGTTTGACGTCAGGCTGCTTTCAAGGGCTTCTTTACTCACCTCTTGGAAACCTCCAAATTTTAGTATGTCATACCCATCATGTGCAGCTTACAGCTCAGCTGCCCTTACAATAGAAAAGTGAAACTCTTTTGTTTGCACTTATGCTGTTGTAGGCAGCAGGAGCGAGTGGGGACTGTTTGCAAGGTGCCGGCCTCTGTTGTCTTTGTGCCCTCTCCATAAGTACTGAGGATCTGCTTTTAAGAGCTCCCTGAAGTCACCTTCAGGATGAACGAGACCCTGTCCTGCAAGCCTTACTCGAAGAGAAAATGCTCTGGACTCCGACTATCTTGACAGCCATTTGCTGAAACCCAGCAATGAGCCTCTACCATTATAGTTGTCAAATGAGAGAATATTACTAAGGTGTATTTAAAAAAAAAAAAAAAAAAAAAAAACCAACAAAGGAATGCTTTTATACGTACTTCTAAACAATTTTTATGTTACTCAGAATTAACTATTTCAGCCTTTGTAGGCAATTCTCAACTTTGTAATCGTGTCATCTGGTTACCTCTGATGAAGTGCTTTATTAATCAAGAAATGGTATCTTAGAATGGCTTATAATATTAAAAAGTACACCTGAATTTTTTGCAAACTTCATTACAGGAACAGGACATTTGAGGACTGCAAAACTCTTTCCTTTCTATTCTTTTTGAACATTAATTGTGTCCAAAGTATTTCAGAGTAAGCCAAATACAACTTAGAAGTTTAAGCCTAAACAAGGGAGTGAGAAAGCTCCATTTCACTTATATGCAGATGTTAATCTGAGAACACTTAGGTGATTTCTGTAACAGGTCTAAGGACAGACATAGGAAAACAGTTAGCTCTGAATGTGTATGTGACTAAAGCAGGGTGATATGGGGTTGTTTTTGTTTTGTTAAGTGCTTTAGCTCAAGTGGAAGTTACAGAGAACTGAAAATGATTACTGTAATTGTCTTTCTGGTTTGAAAGGAATGAACAAATCTTGAACTCTACTGTTCTTCTGTAGTTTTACAAGTGGAAAATTAAAATATAAAATAGGTGACTAATACTTTTAATTTCTAGGCTGAATCCTTTGGTTTCCTCATTACTCCTTCTTTGCTTTTTTTTTTTCCAAATATTTATTTTTATCTACAGTGACTCTAGTCTCACAAAACGTGTTCGAATCAGTCTATAGGAAGACAGAGTGTGGAAGGTCCTAGATGAAACTCTAAGAGAAATAAAACACAAGGAACCTGCAAATATAAACTTCAGCATCTAAGTATGCGTCAGCATCTTGACAGAATAAGATGTAAATGGGATATGGAATAGAATATGGAATGTATTTCATATGGATGGAATTTATTTTAGTGTTTTAAAGCACTGAAGAGCTGTTCGTGCTCGGAGAAGAAATGGAAATGTTTGTAAATCAGTGATTCACCATTGCAAAGAACCAAAATTGTTTTTTTTTTTTTTTCTGCTTTGTATCCGTTAAAACATAACCCTAACACTCAAATGTAGTCTCCAAGTAATGATTGCTTATATTATCACTAGGAAATTGCATGGCTAAAGCAGTTTTCCTTGGACCCTGAGGTCCTGGTAATTGTTGCTCTCATCAGTGACTATTTTCCTTCTGAAGTTATGAACCCTGACCTGCTAGTACACAGGCATGAACCTTGGGCTGTGTGTAGGTACAATCACAGTGATTTCAGTCAGACTCATACCCAGGGTTACATGAATACTTAATGAGTTGAATTTATAGATCCAGGAGGTATCAAACATATAGGCAGACTACTGTCTGCAGTGGAAGGGGAGGGGAAAGTGAATTCTTTTTGATCAGAGAACTTCATATCTCTTAGCTAAGAAATTAATCCTTTGTTTTCATCAGTTGTCATTTAATTTTTTTCAGTGCATCTTCTGGTGCTATTAACTGTGGAGTCTTTTTGAAGTTGCTGAAGGCATTTTCATCTTCTAAAAAGTGGATTGTAAATATGAATAAAACTTAAATACAGGTCCATAGGCAAATGTTATAACTGTGTTCATTTTTAGAACCGCAAGGAAGACACTGCATCCAGCTGATCTTTATTTTTAAAAAAATAAAAAGTTCCTTCTGCATTTCATTCAGCCCCCCAGATATTTACTGAGTTCTGTGACAGGCACCATCTCAAACTGGTCTGAGGCTGATGGGTTTTTCAGACAGTGTTGTGTTTGCAGGGGGATTTCAGGTCTTCCAATGGGATAGTTTGGACTGGTGTTTTACAGAGTTCTTTTTTTGGCTTGCTACAGTTCACATTTGTATGCTGCCTTTGGGCCACATTAATCATTGGCTTGATATTGGGTTTCATTTCTGTGCTGAGGACATGCTAATTCATCTGTCAGTTAAAACAGCAAATCCAAACATTGTTTTTATTGTCTGGATCAGTTTCTTGGAAAAAAATAAAATTTAAGTTACACTGATTTTCTTAGTTAAGTTTGAGTAAAATTAAGATTTTTATTTTGTGGCTTCAGCTATAAGCTTAATGCCACCTCAATTTTTGATATAGCTTTTATGTGTTATTCACAGTACAGGATTACCACTTAAACATCCATATTCCTGTTGGAATCTGAAGTGTCCTTTAAGCATCACATTGGGCAGATTATTAAGACTTCCTACTGTCATTTGAAAAATGAAACTGTACTTTCTCTGTATTTATCCTTGTCTGTTTGTAAGAAGCTGGCTCAGGGTTTTATCTCCTCCAAGCTAGACAACTGTAATGCTTTGCTCACTGACCTGCCAAGTGGTCTCATTACCAAGCTTGAGGAAAACTCTTTTGCTAGAAAAGTATGTCTTTACAAAAAAAAAAAAA
>VXAB01009747.1:540872-615191 GCA_013399175.1 Odontophorus gujanensis | reverse complement strand
AAAAAAAAAAAAAAAAGACAGCGTATCTCCCTAATCCTAGCATTCCTGCATTGCCTACTGAGAAACAAAGGATTGATTGTGAATGTGACCTGTCAGACCCTTTATGGCCAAGGCCCTGAATACATCTACTGATTTAATTTTGAGGTATATGGCTTCCAGGTCTCTGTGCTCTTCAGTGCCCTCTTAGTGCAAGTTCCAATTATGAAACTACAAACCTTGTGTGATGGAGGATTTTACCATTATGCCCCACAGCCAAGGAATAAGCTACCTTCCTCAGTTGAGGAAACTCATGCTCTTTACTGAAATCTCCTTTCCCAAAGAGTCACTTGTTGTGTTTGTTTTTTTTTTTTATTTTAGTGAGTAGTTCTACATACACTGAGGCTCAGTCATTTCGGCATTGTAATATATTCTATGTTGCTATGCAGAACGAAGTAGTACTTTTAAGTTTTAGGTAGAACTACTTCAGACTTCGGTTGGTTGGTTTGGAAAAAACGAACACCAACTTTTAAAAATAATCATAATTTTTGTCACAAACCAAAACAGTAGGAAAAGATTCATAGATCTAGGAGAAGGGAGCAAGTAGGAGTGCATCTTCCAGTGTTCAAAACTTTGATACAATCATTGGTTGCTTATTTGGAATTCAAAAACTCGAGGCCAAACTTAAGCTATTTCAGTAACAGGAAGATAGCTAATTATCAAACCATTGTTTTATCTGAAGTGAGACAAAATCTAAATTGTTTTCTTAATAGATGTGGTATTCATAAAATTAAAGTTAATTGTTGCTTGGACCTGAAATTGTCAAATTCATACTACTGTAGGTTTTTCTAGTGCACATATCTTTGTTTTACCTCTTCACTTTTACTTTTTTTTTTTTTTTTTTACAATTCTATTGCTGTATTCTCAACATGATGGGGGAGAAGAAATAAATTGCTTATTTTATGCTACAGATATTATTCCGTTTTCATATTCAGAAACACATTTGCATTTATTAACCAGTAGTAACCACACTTTCTTTTGTGGAAGTGTGTTGTTTTAATGTTTAATTTAAAAATTAGAAATTGAGTTAACAATAAAATATTCTAATTGTTTATCTATTTTGGGAAGTTAAAGAGAAAAAAATCATTCTCGAGGGATTTGAATACAAAAGTAAATATATTTTTTTCTTTAATATCTAGGGTTTTTTTTGCTCTAATATCATATTTCATAGATTGGCTTAAGTTGGAGGGGACTTTAAAGATATTAATGTCTCTTAATTGTTTTTATGAATTTCTATCAGATGTGACAGAGGCAAAGATCTGAAAGGTGACTGAGGTACTTCAGTTCAATGACAGGAAGCAGTAGGGAAAGGAGAAGAAACTTCCAGCAGCCCATTGTAGGGCAAGAATTTAGCAGTAGCTGAGCATTTTTCCACAGAACATTTCAGTAAGTTACTGTCTCATGTATTCAGTGAGAAGATTCACTTGGTGATCACAGTCAAAACATCACCAGCAAAAAAACAACTCATGAATATTATATAGTGATCATTCAGCATTGTGATGAGTATGTTTTTTAAATAAAAATAGAATATCAGCCTTACCTGGTTATTTTTTTTAGGAATGTTCACTATAGAGATTGTAGGGCCTTAAAATGTCTCATTATGGTCCGCATATGTGGAAATGTCCATAGAATCACTGTCCTTGTATTTCATTAAAAATTATAGTCAGGATCATTGAAAGAGGAGGGCCGACACTGTTAAAGAAATGCCCTTTGTAGTGCCCTTCCAAATAGATATAAAGCTAGAAAGATGACACTTCTCAGAAATGGAGGAAAGGGGATTGCAGTAATAAAGACAATAAAAACAAGTCAACCTGGATGAGACTTCAGCTGTTTGAATGGAAATAAAAGGCTGGATCTCAGAGATTTCATGTGGATAGAATGGGCGAGATTCAGGTAGGTTTGTTCTCAATGTGACAACTGAAGCAGCAGTTAGAGAGACGAAGGAAGAGGAAATGTAATGCATCAGTGGAAAAAGAGGCTGGAAAAAAAAGCTTTAAAAAAATTATACGGCAAGAGTTGAAGAGAAAGTTGAAGTTATAGAGATGGACTACTGTACTGACTGTGGAGGTATTATGGTATTTGAGAGGAGGGTTTACAGTGAGTGACATTGTGGAAGTTGAATGGAGGTTTAGTTGGGCATGGAACTCAGATAGCTGTATTAGATAGCATATTCCATACTTTGAGATAAGTAAAGGACGAGAAAAGAGATGAAGGGAGTAACTATGGAAGTTGTCTTGTGGCTAAAGGTAACTAAAGTAACTAAAAAGGACAGTTGTAAGAATACCATAAAGCTTTGCTACTGAGTGTATATTTTGTACAAATGCAGAAAAATATAACAATGAACAGTTTGATGTAACACATAGGTCATAAACCTTTTTCAGCAAAATTAAGTGGGTTGGGCAGGTTGGTGGGAGACATGAAATGTGGTAGACTTTTATTTTTATGTGGTCTGGTAGTGATAGGACAAGGAGAAATGGCTTTAAAGTGAAATGGGAAATTTAGATTTGATGTTAGGAAGAAATTCTTTACTCAGAGGATGGTGAGGTGCTGACACAGGCTGTCTAGAGAATCTGTGAGTACCTCATCCCTGGAGCTTTGGTGTGTCCCTGGGCAGCCTGATCTGGTGAGGTGCAGTTCTGTCCTCTGTAGGAGGCTGGAACTGGGTGTGATTTAAGGTCATGCCATGTTTTTTTTATCAGGTTTTATATCAACAAAATTTCATTTTAACAAGCTGTTACTAGTGATAATAAGACTGTATGGCAGCAAAAGATTCTGCACAGCTGCAAGAGTTGCCAAAGAGTTTAAAAGTTGATGCAGAGGTGTGATGAGTGATGAGGAGGTTGGTGCAATGGTACTGGTAAAGGCGTAGCTGTCAGTCTAAGTAGATCTGCAGCGAGTTCTTTAAGTTGTGTGCTTATTCACTGAGGAGGATAAAAAAGCTTAACATATATAACTGCATATTTATATAATATAAGATGATTATGTTTCTTTTGTGTGTGCATTTTTATGGGGGGGGGAAAAACCATAGTTTTCTACTCTGTCAGGTAAGAAAAGGAGTGTGGGAGTTTGGAGATGAAAAAGGGAGGTGCTTTAAGTAGTGTACGTACCTCTATTATATTTTCTTTGATATTTTTATGGAAATTTCATGGTCATTTTATTTAATATGATAATGTGAAATCAAATTCCCTGCTGGGCACTCGTTGGTTAGGACTTTTTCTACGAATTAATAATTAGCTGCGAAGTGCGTAAGATTTCTTATCCTATAGTAAGAGAAGGTGAGAAAATGAAAGAGGAACTGAGATGTTCTTAAATGAAAATATATGCAGTCTTTCAAAATAACTGAAAGTATTACCCTAAAGAATTTAACTGAATGCTAACTTGTATATTTCACGTAAAGCTATATATTTCAAGTTATGGATAATAAATACTGATGTGAAATGTAAAATATTGTAGATTTGTGTGTGGCTGTGTGGGTTGCTTACATAAAATTTCTCAGAGGAGTTCTATATGATGAAATTCTTCTGGTTTGGTTTTTGGTTGTTTTTTTTTTTTTTTTCAGTAGATGATCATTTGGGTAAAACCCAGAAGCTGATGCTGTTTGTTTTCTTGTTTGTTCGAAGTGCAGCTATAACATAAACATGTGGTGCAGTGTTCTAAAAGAATGGTTGTAGAGAAAGGAGTTGCTCTCAGCATCAGTCCTGTTGGAAAACTGGCCCTTTGCAGCTTTCATAGAACTTCTCCTTCTCTTCTGAAACTGTCTTTTTTTTTTTTCTTTAGCTTTTCTATTTATACAATGCTATATTTTTGCATACCGAAAACCTCAACAGGGGGAAAACTGTAGCGAAATACTCAATTTCCAAAGGGAATTTCTAAAGAGTGACTTTCTTAATCCATGTGATATGTTTTGAGGAATGCATTTACACTCATTAAAACAACAGCAGAACCCTAAATGTCTAGCACATTCCTGCTGGAGAAAATATCTTCCCCACTCTTTGTGGCTTTATTTTTCTTTGGCTCACACACTCTGGTTTTTCACTCATTTTACACTCATTGGGCAATGATCAAATAAATGAAGCCTCTTAGTGTACAAGTACCTATTTAAATTAATGTGTTTAGGAATTTTTAGATGCCAGTACTTTATTCAGATGTTAACAAATGACTTCTACACATGTAGACAGCAACAAAGAGTACTGCACATGCTTTTGGTAATAACGTGATCTGGGCAGGGCAAAAAAAGAGAGAAAGATTGGAAAGTGTATTTTTGTGTTTTTGGCAACATTTTGCTCCACAGAGTGCTGCCAGAGCAAGAACAGTAGCGGACATTGTCTAAAATGACTCTGACCATCCTCTGAACTCTCAGACCACCCTATGGATGGATGGTTGCCGGAACATTTCTTTCAGGTTTTTCTGCTGTTGCATTTTGGCTGCCTTGTGCTTAGTCCATGTTTCTTTTTGAGGTGTTAATCTCTCTGCTTTTCCTACAAATGTCATTTGTACTCTACAGGCTTGCTGAATTCCTGTGACCTTCCATTTTGGTTTTCCATCTTATTTTTACTTGCCTTACAAAAATGAGATGGAACATTATTAATAAAGGTAGAAATCCTTCTGATCAGTCTGTAGGTACCATGCACACAGAAGGAATGAAAACCTATCTCTTTCCTGATAGCAGAGTTGTTCTTTTCATTCCCTGGCTTACAAGAGCAGAGAAATCAGGAGGAGGTCCAGGGCTGTGAAGCTGACCATAAGATAAAAGGGCTAAAAGGAGACACCTTAAAACCTGATAGGAGCAGTTGCATTTGGAAGCTGATGAATGAAATAGGAAAAGCTATTGACTCAGACCAATTGTGGCCTGAAATTCTGCAAGTGACCTGCTGTAAACGCCTTCATCAAGCTAGTAGTCTGTGTGTATTTAATGCTGATGTGCTTTGGGGTATGTGGAGAACAGCAAAACACCATCATGGTTGTATGCGAAGAAAATAAGTTCAGTCTTGCCTGTTTTTCCTGTGTTTTGCAAATCACTGGAGTATGGTCATTATTAGTTAAGCATGTGAATCTACAGCACTGCTTAAACTGTATTTAGTTTACAACTGTTACTGAGACCCACCTGCTATTTTGAGGAGTAAGGATGTGATTCAGAGGCTATTGAAAAAGACTGTAAAATGCTTCATGTAACGCAAAAAAAACTTGGTTTTGTTAACTAAGGCCTTTGCTTTCATATAATCATTTTTGGTATATAAGCAGTAACCAATAAAAGTTTCTAGTTTTCTAAACAGTCTGAAAAACAAGACCTTCTTACAGAAAGTAGCAGACAAGTGGTGATTTTTCTCACATCTGATTTTCATATCTAAGTCCAGCCTATTGATGCTTTACCTGATAATTGCAAGTTCCAATGCATGGTCTACTTTTAAATAAAATGATTTAGTATTCTTTATTATTATTATTAATGAATAGTAAATAGAACTGATTTTTTTAATAAGTTAACACAATTAAAAAGGAGATTATATTTAGAAGCTACGAACCTAATAATCAAGCTTGTGCAGACCTGGTATTATCTGTACATTATAATGTACTATTATTTTTCAGCTAAGGTAGTGGGAGTACTTTTGGAGACTGAGTTTGTGTAGTGCTATGGAAAACTAGGGATTTCATTTCATCATCTTTTGTCTTGAGTGAATTAAACTTGTGAGAAAGAAGAGGGTGCATTGCATGACTCTCTGGGCAGAGTTTGGCAGGGAAGTATAGTGGGTTTTGAAACTTCAGGAGACTTTTTTTTTCTTCAAAACTGCTGTTGTGTAGTGATTTAAAAAGGAAAAGAAACTATGTAATGTGGCTTCAGTGACATAAGTAAGCTTGCTTGCTTTTAGCCTCTGAATAAATAACAAATTCCCAGCCTAATGTTTCCTGTAAGAAAGTGCAAATGTGAATAAAGTCCCAAACGTTTTGCTTTCTTTATATTTTCTCCAGCCTTTCTTAGTGCGTCTCTGATGCTCAGAGACTAATACTGAATTGGATTGAATTGAGCACCTGCAACTCTCACTTCAAGTTATGCTGTATATTGAAGATGAAGGGAATTGCAGGTGTTCTGTATTTCCCAGAACTTATCCCACTTGCCATTGCTTGTCTGTAAGGACTTACTGTTCAAGAAAACTGAGATTTTTGATGGTGACTATACTTAGAAAATGTTTGTTCATGCATATTCTGAGTTTACTTTTCCCCTTTAATGATGCTTACATTTTACTCATTTTTGAAGTTCTTAGGATGTCTTAAAATTGAGATCTCATTTGGATTTTTCAGTAACTTTGCAGGGAATTTGCTATCTACCAGCTTCATGACTTCGTTATCACCTGTAATCTGATATCACTGACTTAATTGCTTTTATCTTTGATTCTAATTTCTGCACAAATAATCAGCATCCTTTTCAGGGTGAGAGAAACTTGCTAATAATAACAAAGTGTAAGGAACATTCTGGTTAATATTCCCTGTATCTGAGTTGTCTTGTTCCTTCATAACTGTTTAGAGCTGGACAATTTTTCATCTTCCAAAAAAAACAAAAAAACAACCTAGTTTTGCCATTTAAGAACTTTAGTCTTTCATTGAGACCTAAGCTTGCAAGTGAGCACAAACTATATTATTTCAGTCATGTACTGTGCATGCAGTGCCATCATGTATTAAAGTAGGAGAAGAAAGAGGTGTATGAGTTTTCAGTGCATAATTTAGGGTATGTATTATCATTATTGTATTATCACTAAAAAAGATCTTATGATCTTGCAATCGTTGCTCTAGGAATGAGTTTTGACTTCTTGAACTCTGGCTTCAGTTCAAAAAGCACAACATAAGTAGTTACTGAAAACTACCTGCTAAGGAAAAGTGGGGGAAGGTACATGCATTACATCTCAAATGGTATCATGAGAGCAATTATTATATATAATTTTTTTTCTTTGCGGGGCATGGATGATCTTCTTAGCTCTTCCATTGTTGATGCTAGTGAAACTGTTTAAACAGTGCTACATCACTGTTTAAACAAAATAACCTACATCTAAGCTCTTCGCAAACATTTAGTAGAAAACCATAGTTCCCTTTTTGAGAACAACTTAATTTTATCAATATTTTTGAGAATTTGCTGGAAAGATAGAGTTGGACAAGCTTTAGTTAGCTTTGAATCAGTCCCTGAATGTTGGACATCATCCATTATTAATGCTCATACTACCTTGTTGCATTTGGTCATCTTTGTTCAAGTGTGTGTTAGAAGCTGCTCACAGCAGTCAGAATTGCACTCTGGATATTACAGATTCTTCTGCGAGTGTGTAGGTTTACCTGAACTTATGCTGGAATAACATTTGATAGTAGATATTTTTCAATGACTGGCTTTTGCGTGACTGGAAAGTCATCTATCAAGTGCAGAGCCTATTTCCTTTTTTGCGTGTTGTTTTAAAACATTTTAGACAAGAATGTCAATCAATTTTACTTCCATTTCATTGAATGCATTTAAAATTGTTGCAGTTCTTTCTTTTTTCTTTTTTAATTTTATCACATTATTATAAAATATACTCAGAAAACCATAATCCACATGAAATATGTACTGTTTCTGTTGAAAAGAGTTTGGTGGTAACGATATATTCACATACTGCATTTTCTTGCTTGCCTTTTAAAAATCCTCTTAATTATTTACTACAAGATAAATCATTTAACGTTTTAAATTTTAATTATCTGCAGGAATCATCACTTAGCATTCTATGCCAAACTTTTAAACTCAGCATAGATTCTGAATATCCTCTAAACAGATTTCAATTAGGCTTCTTGTTCTTTTTTTTTTTCTGGGGAATAATTGCAAGTATAAAAGATCCATTTAAATCATGACCCCCTTCTCTAAAAAGAGACAAGATTACATACCCAGCAGGCTTTGATTTCTTTGTCTTCAGAAGTTTTCAGATATTTGTTTTAATAATTCTTAAGGATTTATTATGATGCTTTAATTGTGTGCTCTGTAAGTTATTAAATAATGAGTTCAACATATTAATCTTTCATGTTATTGTTAATGTTGTATTTAGGAATGAAGAATTAAAGTATTCCTTTAAAGATTTTTCTGAAAGCAACTAGTATATGCACTTATAAAGATACATATTTAATCCAGAGGGAAATGATTGCAAACAAAGTTTTGATACAGCATATGCTGATCTTGAATTAAAGGATTTTGGTTATGTAGAGTTTAAATTTCCTTTGACATATTTTTGCAGGTTAGTTACAAATTCTCAGCTAAGCATAGAGCTCTTCTTTATCATAGAGCCTAACATCAGATTTTAATCATATTTTGTACCCACAGGGTTTTAGGTTTCCAACAGGCCACCTGTCTCAGACATTAAAAAATTCACAGGACAGATGGGAAGGTGAAAGTAGTTGTCCTTGGATAAAGAAATTCTTACACTGCAGGAACAGTCACAGTCAAGGCTGGGCGGCATCTCTCACATATACCTCTTTCTTCTAGCATTGCTTTATCATGGTTGCAAATTTCCCTTTAGTAGTATAAATGTAGAATTAGTCATTTATCCTTTTTCAGTAGTGCAGTTTGCAAATCCTGTCTTTTTCACATGATCTATGAATCACTGAGGGACAACATAACTTGCATAGTGCTACAGCAAATACAGCTCCTAGAATTCCTGTGTTTGTTTGTTAATGACACAAAAGTGTGAGTATTCATTTGTGTAGACCTCTGGCACTGGTTTGATAGATGTGATGTATTTTGATATGATGTATACCAGCCTAAAAAAGAAAAAAGAGTGGTTGTTGGAAAAAGGTATAAAGCTGTGATGCATCGTTGTGATATATCATCACTGTTTTCTTCCAAGTAAGTAGCTTTAATGTGTCACAGGCCAGTACAATATTGTGTACCAACTCTCAATATTATATGGCAAACATCCCATCTGGCCACATTTTAAAAAGCAGGGAACAAATTCTGATCTTTGGTATATGCATACAGTTACCACTGAGCCAGGTTTTTAAGGGCTAATGAATCAATGAGAGTGATCAATACTCTGCTTTTGAGGGATGAGAGAGCAAGCCCAGTAGCAGGTCCTCTTGTGTTTGACTCTTGTGAAGTACTCATCCATGATCCAAAAGAAGATAACATGTTTACTGGCAGGATATAATGTTCAAAAGCTGCTGCGTGTGCACAGGCTTGGTAGCAATCATTAGACCTGTGAGTTTTCAACTGACATACGTGACAGGGGGTGCTGCAGTATGGTCATGCAAAAGAGTTGTGCAAGAGTGGGATTAAGAGTTCTCTATAAGGAAAATGCTAGCGTTTTGTGCAGAGTCTCGGAGTTTGATCACTCAAGCAGAGAGGGAAATTGAACCTGATATTTCCGTTTTTCATCATTGTGCAAATGAATAAGATGCTGTGTAAGCAGAATTTCATATGCTCCACTTGTGACTTCTGGTTTTGAATAAAGTCATCACTGCAGTCGTATTATGTGCAGAATCTAACCTCAGGGATCTGAGATCGCTTTGGATCAGGGTGTGTTATGGGAAGTAAGCGTCAGGTAGGATACATAAGGATTGTGCCCTTACTTTGCTTGGGCAACGTTGAGGATGCTTGTGGCGTGAATAGATGAACTACAAATGCATGGGGATCCTATGGGAACTGAAGAATCTCTGCTGAGAGATTCTCAGGATTTACTTTGAGGTATAGAGTTCTTGTCCTAGGTGCCTTCTGAACTTCCAATTTTATTTGCCCCAGTCCTAAGGCGCGTGCTTACTAGTTAGTCTTGGCGAAGAACTTAGATGGAAATGCTCTGGAGCTAATTACGTTTAACCATATCTCAGTAATAATGCATATACTAATCTTAGTCTGGGTTGTCTACATACAGACATGGTGCACCTCAAAGTGCTTAGATTTAACTGAGAAATAAAGTTTGAAGGCATTTCAACTTGGGGGAAGAAAAAAAGTATTAATTTCTGAGTGTGGTTCATTGTTATCACATGCAATCAGAATCTTTCTTTATAAACTTCTGGATACATCATGGAGAATACTTGACTCTGTTTCTACTGGTACCTTGTCCAAACTTTTACTTTTTTGATCATTAAAGGTCTAGTGTATGGATGAACTCAGCTCAGGAAGATGGCAAAGCATCAGTTCTCTCATTGAGTTCAAGAATCAGTTAGTGTGTTTCTGCGACACACAGAAGTCAAGAATTTGACTTGTTCATTCCTTACACACTGATTTCTCTGACAGTTTATTTTTTTCTCAGAAACTTGAATGCACTAAATCTTCTGTGCACAGGGCAGTAAACTTTACTGGAGTTATCCTATGCTCTTAAATTTTTAAGAAAGTTTATTTTGCCACATGATTTTAGCAATATGGACTATAATGAATTCGTTCTCTCTTGAAATGTAGTGCATATCTATATAGAGTGCAGTCTTCTGTTTCTCTTTTTTTTTTCCTTTTATTTTCCATGCTTTGTTCTTAATAAATACATTTTGTTCAGAAGTAGGGATGTGAAAAGACAGGCATACCTAATATTGAAGAACTGCATGCTTGTGCCTAATACATTAAAGCAATTGTTCAAGAATAATTCATCTTATATGAAGATTACCCCTGTAAAGTTGTCAAGGTCACAGGGATTTTAGATTATCAAATGCATTAATGTCGCTTGTGTGCTTTAAAGGGGTGGCTTTAACTTTTCATTACAGATCTTTTAAACAGTTCATTTTATTTATAAGTTTTGTATTTCCCATTTAAAATCTGATACATCTTTCCTTTCTTTCTTCTCCATCTTTTTATTTCTACCACTGCACTGAAATTTCTACAGTTCCATAAAGCAGTGGCTTTCCAAGTGTGGGGTGCAGAGCCCAGAGGTGGATTGCGAATGAACTGCTTTACAGATGCTTCTCAACATAGCTGTCAAACAACCTTCTGCAAATAAATAAAATGAGGGAGAATGTGAGCCTATCTAAACTGTAGGAGCTTTTCTCTAATTCAGCATTCTTAAAAGAAGCTTTTTTCACACATTTGAAATAGAGGAGCAAGAAACGCATCTTGGAATTTAGGGATTTCAGAGATGTGACAAAAGTTTAAACCAGAAATGTTTGTTTGGTCTTGATAAATTTTGCTCTGCACCTCTTTTCATGATGGCGCCTTCCTTAAATATTAAAGAAGGAAAGACCTTGGTTTTCTGTACATCTGGGGAACTCTGTTTAGATTACTAGATATGACACTTTCTACCAGCTGAAAACTGACCTACAAGTTCTTTAAATATGTTCCCTTTGTTTTCAAGCTATTATCTCCGATATGTACTTTTGTAATGAGATTTGTGACTAGCAACAAAATGAAATAAATATGGTTTGTTTTTGAAAATAGATCTGCTGTGGACCACCTGTGAACCTAGTGGTCTCTCTGGCTAGTTTTAAGCTGCTTAATTGTATTAACAGGATTTGCAAACTAATTTAAATATTTTACACTGATACTTATATGACTAATAAAACTGTAGTTTTAACAGATCTGTGTGATTGCGAACTGGGAGTGAAAAGACCTGCAGGATCATATTTGTGAGAGAAGTACTGCAGAAAGCTGTCAGCTAGTATATTCGTTTGCAGTTAGGGGATGTTTCAGAAGCCCTTGCCAGCATTAGAGAAAAAGTGTTGAATGTGAATCACTGTCTTGTAACTATTGTGGTTAAATTCCATGATTGTGTTGTCAGTGTAATCCCATCAGTGAAGAATTTCTACTTTACATTTGTGAATGAGTTAATGAATTGATGAGAATTTTCTTGTCGTTTGCTCAAATTTCCCCACATATCTGGGCAAAATCTTGATTTGTTCAGTCGTTATAAAATTGAAAAGAGGAATGAGATTTTGATGAAGTCCTGATGTGTCCATTATTACTTATGCTGCTTGACTTGCTTAGGGAAGGAGAGCACTAAGTTTCTAACATCATCACCTAAAACAAGACAGGCCTCTGATATGGTTACTGTTGATCCAGAGGGAGGGTGGCCCCATGACACCAGCATGAAATCTTGAAAGCATCTCCACTCATGAACAACTTGTTCTCAAAAAAATCATGTAGGAATAGTTTGGTTAGAAAACCTCTGCACTGATCATTTATTATTTAATCTTATTTTACTTTGTACAGACAAGCTATCTGGCCTAGTGTGAGGCTTCACACAGCCAATTACTTCAAGGTGTTTAGTTCATTTATTATTGAAAGCATAAATCTTGTACAGGTTGTCCATTGACGACCCTGTGAGGAGTCTATAGTAAATGCCTTTCATCATTGCTGACTGACTATGCACATAGACCTACCTGCTGAGTTAAATAGGGCAGGAGAATCAATGGATTTGCAAGACATTGGATGTAATAGCTTTTTTACTATGTGTAAATGATTGAAGTTGGTACCTATAGTTGAAGCCCAATGTTAGAATTTTAAGAAATGAAATTTTATGTACTATCATTAATTGCATTTGTTTCTACTGATTGAACGCTGTTTCATTGTTTTGGCATGCTTCATAGCTTTTGAAGTCTGCGTTCGATGAAAAATTGTTGTCATTAGAAGCTACTTAATGTATTTAAAAGATGATTTGTAACAATTTCCTATTTAAAACATGAGTCTTTGGTGTGTGTGTCCAGTTTCATGATACCAGCTAGGTACTCTCTGAATGGGCTGGAAAGAGACTTAACTTATTCAGGTAATGTGCCGATTACGGCTGATAGGTTTCTGTGCCATCAGGGGTGTCTGTCCCACACTGAATGCGTCAGGTATTTAGCTGGGGACTGATACTAATTTCAGAGCTAATACTAAGCTGTTCCACATCAATGCTTACAGCAGGTGGTTTGAATTGACAGTGTAAAGGGAGGGAAAAAAAGTGAGAGAAAATTAGCATTGTACCGTAGAATTTCTCTGATTGAATTGACTGATTATCCTGTCAAAAGAGCATTGGGAAACTGGCAGCACTTATGAGGAGGAAAGAAATGACAAGATTCTTTTTGAAAAAGGTTCTCTGATTTTGTACCATCAAATATTTCAAAAAGATAAGATTTGCTGTTGAAGTTTTTAACTTAGCACTTAAGAATCTGTGTTCCTTAATTTATTGCTTTTAAAGCTAGTGTCCCATGTAAACTGATCCTGAAGGTTTCTTGCTCTTTACTGTCTCCTTTCAATAAGAACACAAGTCTGATGATTGAATGATGTGCTAAAACATATGTGTAGAATATCTCAGTTTGCCATACTACCTCTGTTTTTGAGTTAAAAACAAAAAAACAACAAAAAAAGTGAAAACTCCAGTCACCTTCCAAAGCCAAAAGTAATGATGTATTTAAAACAACAGCAATAAAAAACCCACACAACCCAAAAAGTTAAGGCAACTGAAGAATGTTTATGGAGGTGGTCTACTCAGTAGTTAAGAGTATAGCAAAGTTAGTGTGTATATATATGTATGTTATAAATAATAGTAAGTATGTATATAAAAATATATATTAACACACACACATATAGTAATCAAACAAACAAAACCTCCCAAGAATTTAATTCTTTAGACTTATTAATATCTAATTCCACTTTAAATTGAATTATTCTTTAAATACCTGATTTCACTGGAACGAGACCAAGCACAGGTCAGAGAAAAGTAGTCTGAGCATTTTTTTAAGTAAGGTAAACTAAATTCTTTGGTATATTCTGTTCATTTTAATTTATTAACCATGTCTTATGATAGTATTGTGATTTCTTTCTTAAGAACATGTCTGATTGGACATCTTCTGACTTGATTGTATAATCCCACCCATTTATCCTTGCAAAACCTGTGACTTCTTATCCCCTTCAATGAGCGTTGTGCACCTCATTAATAGCACAAGTGACCAGAAGAATTTTCCCTCTACATAGACTCCAAAATTATATGATAACAGAAGCAGTATTCAAGAGGCCTGTAATCCATTTTTGCTTGGGTGACATAACATTTCATGAATGTAATGAAATGGACTCAGAGGAGTTGATTGATGCTCGGCTGAACATAAACCAGCAGTGTGTCCAAATGACCAAAAAGGCCAACGGCATCCTGGTTTGTATCAGAAATAGTGTTGCCAGCAGGAGCTGGAAAGTCCCCCTGTACACAGCACTGGTGAGAGTGCACCTCGAGTACTGTGTTCAGTTTTGGGCTTCTCACTGCAAGAAAGACATCAAGGCTCTGGAGCATGTCCAGAGAAGGGCAGCAGAGCTGGTAGGGGTCTGAAGCACAGGCCTTATGAGGAACAGATGAGGGAACTGGGATAGTTCAGTCTGGAGAAGAGGCTCAGGGGAGACCTTGTTGGTCCCTACAAACTACCTCAAGGGAGGTTGTAGTGAATTGGGGGTTGGCCTCTTTTCTTGGGTAACTAAGTGGTAGGATGAGAGGGAATGGCTTTAATTTGTGTCAGGAGAAATTCAGTCTGGATATTAGGCAATGCTTCTCTGAGAGAGTGAACAGGCACTAGAATGGGCTGCCTGGGGTGGTGAGGTGGTGGAGTCACTGACCCTGGATGTATTTAAGGAAAGTTTAGAATTGTGTTGGAGAACATGGTTTAGAGAGAACTATTGGTGATAGGTGGATGGTTGGACTGGATGATCTTGTAGGTCTTTTCCATTCTTGGTGATTCTGTGACTGCCCAATTCTTCCTGAAGTTACCAACGTGATGTGGGCACAAGAATTTTTCTTCTGATTTTTCTGTGAGGGATGTCTGCTCATTAGAAGTATTAAATAGAAACAAACAAAAAAGGTGAAATTTCTGTTAGACAATCTCATAAATCAATTTGTGCAACCTGATCCAGATTACAGAAGTCCCTGTTCATTGCAGGAGAGCTGGACTTTAAACGTTCCTTTCAACTCTAATGATTCAGTGCAGAGGTGGATAAACCTTTTGTTTTTGTGATTTGACAGTTAAACTTCTTAGGGAGATTGTGTTCAACCTGAGAAGAGAGAACACAAATGGGCTGTCAGAATTCTTGTTCTACTGTCAGGATGTTTTCCTTTTTGAACTTTGCAGCTTCCATAAGTGTGAACCCATTGAAAGATAGGCTGAAATGGAAGCTACAGCAAGTGGAGAAAAGCTTAGTAATCAGCTTCAGGACTGAATGTTATATTTAATCTAACATACAATGTGCAGTGACAAATGTATTTTTTTTTAAATATATTCTATATGGAAGAAGTAAATATGCTAGTAGGAAGCTTGATTGTGCAAGGAAAAGAGAAATACTCTCTTTGGGAGTGCATTAGAATGTGTGTTTTGATGCATACATGGATACCGTGTAATCATATAATGGAGAAGGCTATGGATACAGTGTAAGTATTCCAAAACACCATTGCAAAACAGTGGGAAACTACATTCCGTAGAATTACTATGGTGACTACATAGAATTTGTTCCATTTCTTCCAGAGTTGAAGCTTATAGTAGCTTTAGGGCTAATATATGGAGCTATGCAGTTCAACTTGCCTTTGAACTGTAGCACTGAAAGCAAATGTAACATATAAACAACAAGCAAAATATTTTATGATCTCCAGATTTTATCTGGCTATTTATACTTTGGCGAATGTTCAGTAGAACCTGGAAAAATATATTTTTAAAGTGTTCTTTTATGTCAGTCAAACTGTAGAATTTTTTCTTCTCTTGGCTTTTTAAAGATACCCCATCCTTGCTTCTTTGGTCTTTCATTGATTGCAGTTGGTTACATGGAGAAAAGTATATATATATTTTTTTAGACTACATTTATCTGGGAGACATGTTTACTTCAAGTTGGTGTACATGCACTTTACCAATTTGTAAGGGAAAATGTATTATGAAAGAATGACTACTGCTGCATTCATATATTTAACTTCCTTTTGTGTACTGAATGAAGAGATTTAACTTTATTTCTTGATTGACAGCATGAATAGTCTAATTGTCATATTTATAATGTGAGGGGAGAAAAGTTAATACTGTGTAGCACATGAAACAAAAATAAAATGGCCAGTGTGTTGTATACAAGGAAAAGAAGTTAAACTGATTGCTATTCATTGCTCTGAACGTGCTGCTAGGTGGAGATTAAGGGTCAGTTCTTCTTTTACTAACTGTCAGTTTCCTTACCTAGGATTAGATTTTGGCATAACTTAAATTGAGGATCTCAATATGCTTTATTTGCCTGTCAAATTAATTTGATGTGAACTGATGGAAGTCCACTTCTACAGCAGGAAAATCAGGAATGTGTATTAAGCTTTGTTGATAAAGTTACTTGTCATGTAATTCTTTTCTTCAAGAACTTTTCATGTCATTATTTATCCAACATGCATGTTTGTTTTCTGTTCCTTCTCTCTCTAAATTAAATTCTCATTTCTATATGTGTCACTTATTCAAATTTGTGGTGTCATGAGTATGAGTGCTCAGTAGCAGTGAAGGAGGGAGTAGCATGTATCCAGAAGCAGCGTGTTACATTTTTGAAATGAAAAGTAAAATTTTCTTCTACAAGAGAAAAATCATTGCTCCAAATTGCAAATAGGGACTTCTTTAGCTTGGGTAGTATGCAAGGTGAAACTCTGTGGTAGATGTGTTAATTAGGTGAGAAAGAGAATAATTTTCCGTTTTCACGTGAATGGGATTTTGGGCTATGGACAGTGCTCTAGGCATATTTAAACCAATGTTTACATGACCTGGCTCAGATTTTATTCTGAAAATTTACTTTTCAATTGCCAGATGATAACAATTTCTTCTGAATTTCTTCAATTCTCTCTTAAAATTGGTTGAAAACTACACTCAGCAAACTGGAAATAACATGTAACATCATTTACTTTGGAAGGGTTGGAAACTTCATTTTTTCTATCATTTTGGGAGTTCTATAGCCCTCTGGTGGAATATAGGGAGAATCTGCATGTAAAATATATGATAGTTATTAATCATGTTCTACCAGATAGAAGAATAATAAGCTCTTTCCCTTGTTTATACAGGAGAGGTATTATCAGTGATAAAGCCTGAGTACCGTTTGAAAAGTTCAGATTGTCTTTTCTATGAAAGCTTTGTGTCTTGCAACAGTGTAGGGCACAAGAGATAAGTAGTCTTAAATAACTTGGCTAGTGGAAAACAGGCTACTTGCTAAGAAAGGTATCAAGTTTCTATGTCTTGATCAGAAATGGTTAGCCTAGCTGATAAGATATTCATTCTGTATCTCTAAAAGATGGCTTGATTAAGAACAGATTTTATATTTTGTCGGGAGTTGGTACTCATAATTTTATTTTCAGTTTTTTTACTGAGAGTGTGAAAAGCAAAATGTCTTCCAGAATGCTGTTGTGGTTTAGAGGAGAGGAATAAGTAGTGAAATATCAAGACTGTATGATTCCACACTACTGATAAGAGGAAGGGAAAGTCGATTTTCTAGTAGCTAGTTTGGGTGGGGGTAGGGAAACAGCAACAGCAAAGATCGTGCAAGAAGTGGTAGGGCATTAGCAATTTACTTTTCAGGTGGCATAGCCTCCCTGCAGTTGATTTTAAAGATGATGCTGGGGCATGGCTCCTATTGATGTACACGGAAGGGGTCATGTCAGAGCAAATAGAAAGGCAAAGGAAAATAAAATCATAGAGAAGAATAAAGATTTGGAGGTTCAGGAGTGTAGTGATCTGCTGAATATCTGTGTGAGGCTTAAAGGAAGAAAGAAATTACTCCTCTTGGGGCTGGGACCTAAACTGATTTCACAAGAGCTGTGTTTAGAAGGAAGTGATGAAAAGGGGGTACTTTTCAGGAAATAAGTGTTCTCAAAGGAGGACTTAGAAAATACTCTTCTTGCTTCAGGTCAAACTAGTAGGAGAATGCATGACTGGAGAAACTCTACTAACAACTGGCAGTAGGAGTTGCTCAGCAGTGCTCTGGTTGGACTTACTGTAGCATAAGAATTAATTGTGGTGAGGAAAAGAAACTAATAAAGTAGTCCCATCTCACTGTGCACCTGGCAAATTTTAAACTAGCTTTAGTCCTTGGCACTAGAAAAAAAGCAGCGATGAGTCTACAGATGTAGAATGTCTACTGATGCTCCTAGTCTTTTGAATAAATGAATCACCTTTGCTAGGTAGCAGAAGCAAATTCTGTGCTGTGTCAGAGGCAGTCTTTAAGTGGGAAGACCATAGACCAGCATGATGGGGTAGGGTGTTTAGCCTGTTGTCCACAACCAATGCTGCTTCTCCAAAAGTCTGTGTTCCTTGCTGAATATATTGACTTAAAAGAGTATCAGAACAGCTTTGAGATCTTGAAGTAGTTTTCAGGATTTCTGGTTTCTAGAAAATTAAAGTAATTCTGTATGACTCTAAGTTAAGAGGTCAGTCAAGATTTGACCATTTAAATTGGAGCTTATCCTGCTATTCCTATATAGGAAGAACTCATTCTGATAATGCATTCTCAGAAATATGTTCTGATATTTCAAATCACATGCAAAATGTATACTTGTTGGATTTCCAAGTGCTGCAGGTGTCACTGAGTTGCCCTGCTATATTTGATGGATTATTTAAAGTGAGATATGCAGAGCTGAGTTCCTCAAAAGAACAGTAATTTGCCCCTGTCCTCACCAGCTAGCTAGTGCTCTCTGCTTCCCCCAGGATTGTTTTGTTTTATTTTTATTTTTTGCTTTTATTCATTTCCGGACAAAGCGAAGTTCTAAAATTTGGCAATAGAAGTTGTATCTTAAAATCTTGAACACATTTTTTCTTTTGCAGAACTTCAAGACCAAATCCTTTGTTAGCCTTTTTAAAAAGAAATTTAATTGCTCCTGAGCCAGAATGCTTTATGCCAGGTTTCAGCTGGTAACAGCAACTTACTGCCAAGTTCTGAACCCCTGAAAAGAAGGGCTTATAGAACTGCTGACACAACCTTAACTATAATAATACAAATGACACCACCATAACACTAATGATAAATGGCATACATTTTAAAGCGTTTAAAATGATCATAGCCTTAAAGTCAAACACATCTGGGAAATATTAATGGTATATGAACTGCCCTGTGGATCTGAATTATGAACAGCAGAGATGGAAAGAGATAAATTGCATAATAAATCACTTATTTTATTGTTTACTTTAAAAGAAAAAAACATATATACTTTCTGTTTATGCAGCATGTCAGCTGTTTGAAAAAAGATGAATAGTTCTAGATTCATATTTATTCCAAAGAATGGATATTTAGCACTCTGTGGTGTCACACTGACTTCAGAGAAATAATTACAGTATATGGTTTTACCAACAATGGTACTCAGAGGCCATTGAGCTTATATATATTTAGCATTGTTTTATCCTCTGTTCATTTTTTTTTCAGGAATATACAGAAGTCAGGTGTTTTTCAACCCCTTCCAATTGGACAGAAATGTCGTATAAAGCATTGTCTCCAGTGGTTCTAAATGAGCAACTGTAGTGTTTCAGTATTTCATCATTTACTGCATTTGCATACTAATTCTTGGGCTATTACAAATATTTTGAGATTTTTTTTCTTCCAGATGTATCTTTGTCAAACTGTGAGATTAAGTACAAGAATATTCAAGGAGCTTTCCTAATCTTTCTTATCTGTAGCAATGTTCTGGGAGTAAGTTAGATAAACTTACTTTAAAATGCTTCACCAGGTACTGAAATAATAATATGTGGTCAAAATTCATAGATGTGTCAGAGTTATGCTTAATGTATTCATGTGTAAGGTGGTATACAAGATTTTTCAGGTCGCTGTCTGTGGGTCAACTTGCATCTGTCATGGTAGAAGTTGTGAAAATCCCTCCCATCCTACTTATGTCTATATCAGAATGTGGTCCACTCTTTATTTCTATCTTCCTTATCCTTTTCTTTTAAAAAAAAAAAAAACAAAAACAAAAACAAAAAAACACCTCTCCTTCAATCTCATTATTGATATACGATGATGTAGTATTTTCTTCTTCAGTTGTTCACCATGATCGCTGGCTCGGAGTAGGTGTCATGGTTTTACAATTGTTATCAGTATTCCACATCATAACATCATGTAAGACAGTGGGAGTTAAAGACTTAGTGCTCCACTTCTATGGACTGCCAAATTTCTGGGTACCTCTCAGAAGAGAAGAACATTTGTATACCTGAGAGGGCTTTGTGTTTCTGTTTTCCACTCGGAGGGAAAGATAAAACTGCATGCAAGTCCCAAGACTTGCTTTTTTTGCTCCATCGTCTGCTGTGGGACTTTCCTAGTTGTCTCGCCTTCAGTTTTAGAATAAGCTTTTGGTTTTGGACACGCTCTCATTTTGTTTGATTTATTAGCTTCAATTCCAATTGTATTATACTGTGCTATTTTGCTTTTTGATATCTTATTTAGTAAATTAGTTTTCCTCCTTAGGTCGTTGCTGCTGTTTCGTTTATTAGGCCCATCTCCCTACCCTCTCCCTTCTCCCCCTTTCCCAGGGTGTGGGTCCCTGTGTCCACTACTCCATTAGTCATGGAACCATCTGGTAAACCATTGACAATGGGGCATTCAGGACAGTAGGCCTTCAGGAGGGGCTTTGGGTGTTGCAAAGCCCTAGGCAAAACCCTTCTTTACCTAGGACAGATGTAAATATTGCACGCTTCTTGAAATGAAATGCAAGTAAGCATTCTTCAGAAAAGTTAAAAATATGAAGGCATAAAATAATTTTGTAAGTTATTAAGATTTGAGAGTATTTTCATTATGGCTGGTTCTGTGAAATGCCATTTAGAATAGATAACAAAGTAGCCCCATTTAATTCCACATTATGACTAAAAGTAACAAATTTCTCAATGTGCAAATTAAAGGTAGCAGTATCATCAGTTCTGAAAGATATTATTTACACAAAAAATGAGAGGTTTTTTTTTTTAATTGTTGCTAGCAGTTATATGTAATCGTATTTCTTGAGATATTCATGCCTTAGGTTAATATTATGTATATTGTGAAATCTTCTTGCAATCAGTTTGAGAGATTAATTTGGAGACTGTCAACAGTGTTTTATGTTCTTAGGTTCCTCTTCTGTTTATAGGAATATTCCCGATTAATTCACTCTTTCCTTAATGGCTCCCAGAAATTTTAAACAGAATAAGACTTTGAGGGTTGAGGATGCCTGCAAACAGGTTCCCACCTTGAATTATGCTTGGTTAGTACTTAAGGCATCAAAACACTGAGCTTCTACTGTAAATTCTCCATCATTTCTTGTACATTATTTCTATGCAGAGTATTGTATACTGCTTATGTACTTTGTGCTTAAAATGAGAAAGATAAGCTTCTGAGCAAGAGAAATTAGTTAAGAGGGATGAATCTAATCCAGAACTTTGACATAATTCACAATATCCCTTAAGATGGTGTCTTTTATTTTATTAAATAGCTCACTGTGTTTTTGTATAAAATGAAAGCCAATAATGGCTGTGGTCCAGAAAAGCACTTAGACATGCAGGTAACTTTAAATAATTTTGTTGACCTTGGTGATGCTGCTTATGAGGTTCTAATTATTTATATATTTATTTATATATTTAAGCATATGATGGAATCGGGCCCAGAAGCAATAGTTTTCTGAAAAGAACTAAAACAGAAATTAGTAAACTGAGAATCCTGTGAGTCTTAGGCAGGGTCAAGCAGTGGGCCCAACAAAACCTCATGAGATTCAGAAATCCAAGTGCAGCAGCTTGTACCTGGGTCACGGCATCACCCATCATTATTTCAGTTGGGGGGAAAAGAGGATAGAGTATAGCCCTGCTTTAAAAAACAAAACAAAAACTTGGAGGTAGTGGTGGATGGTAAACTGGACATGAGTCAGCAGCGTGCTCTCACAGTGCAGAAAGCCAACCATATCCTGTGCTACATCAAAAGCAACGTGGCCAGCAGGTTGAGGGAGGTGATCCTGTCCCTCTACTCTGCACTGGTGAAACCTCACCTGGAGTCTTCAGTACATGTGAGACGTGGACCTGTAGGATAACGTCTAGAAGAGGGCCACAATAATGATTCAATGGCTGGAACACCTATGAGGGCAGACTGAGAGCCAGGGGTTTAGCCTGCAGCAGAGAAAGCTCTGGAGAGAACTGACAGTGGCCTTTCTAGTCCTCCTTCATGAAGGGCACAGGCTCTTCAGAAAACTCTATGTGACAGAACTGAAGGAAATGATTTAAATTATTAAAAAAAAAAAAGCGGATATAATGAAGAAGCTTTTCACAGCAAGGGTGGTGAAGCATTGGAATATGTTGCTTAGAGTGATGGTGGATGATCTGTCCCTGGAGGTTCAAGGTCAGGCTGGATGGGGCTCAGAGCAACCTATTCTAGCTGTAGTGTCCCTGTTTGTTTCAGGGAGTTGGACTAGATGACCTTTAAGGGTCCCTTTGGAATCAAACGATTCTGTGATTGTGTCCTAATATTTGTAGTTGCACAAGCTGCAGCTTCTGAAGATTAGGCCATCTGTAATACTTTGTATTATTTTAAGCTGAGTTCACCATAAACCTGATAATTATTTTTCTAAAACTGGGAGTATTTGGAGGGAAATGGGTAGGGTGAGGAGGCCAAGGAGCAGTATAAGAAGTTTCTTCTCAAAAAGCTGTATGTTTTTGCAGTACCAAAGCAGAATAATGTTTCCTTCAAGTGTTTTGCGCATGCAGGTGATAGATGCCCCCTTTAGCTCTGCTGTGGGCTTCATTCAAAGACTGCAAAAATAAGTGGAAAAACTTCTGCTGAGTGTAATCTTTGAATTCTTGGCATATATCTATCAAGCAACAATTGAACTAAGCATATTTTGACACCTGAAAATTATGTAATACAGGCAGCTGAAAGTGATAAAAATGGCAGTGGGCAGGTTGTGTCACCATTCCAAACTACCGTTCCCATTTGAGCAACTCATGCACTCATGTAAACCATGTGCATGCAAAAGGCAAGCACTTGTAGTGATCTTAAGACCACCCTTAAAAATTAAATCATCCAATGTGGTTTTCCTTCTTTCTAAGTTAGAAACAAAGAAAACATATATTTGTATGTGTGTGAATATAGGTATGTGTGCTTATTTTACCAATAGCATGTTACCTAACAAAACCGTATTTCCCATCCACTTGATGTAGGCTGCTACAGGTGTGAGCATAGCATTCTTAGGTATACCCAGAGTAGTTGACTAGTTTAAATGAAAAGTCATCAAGTTGTAGCAGCACAGATTTCAGTGCACGTTAAGTGTCCCAATATGCAAGTACTCGACTGACTGTCTTTGCAGCTTGCTGTGGGACCAGTGCTCCATGGCACTACCATCCAGACATGGCTTACTTTGCTTTGCCTTTGTTCACACATTTGCACCTCTACCTGCTCCAGAGACAAAACCCTGGTGTGTTATTTGGTAGGTAATATTCTGTTATGACGTTGTGTATGTGAAAATGGTCTTTTTCCAATGGTTTCCTAAAAGGAAGAAACTGAATGAAACTGTACTATGAACTCTGGTGCAGTTTCTGTGCAGTTTCTAGTGTTGGTTAAAGGACAGAAACCATGTGGATTAATTGAATATGGGTCAAAGAACTGTATCCAAAGAGTCTACCTGACCTCCTGCTTCTGTCATTTCTGATGCCTGAAAAGCTGTTGCCTCCACATGTTCTGCTTCAGATGCCAATGCATCCTCCAGGAAGAAGGACANGAGTGTAATCTTTGAATTCTTGGCATATATCTATCAAGCAACAATTGAACTAAGCATATTTTGACACCTGAAAATTATGTAATACAGGCAGCTGAAAGTGATAAAAATGGCAGTGGGCAGGTTGTGTCACCATTCCAAACTACCGTTCCCATTTGAGCAACTCATGCACTCATGTAAACCATGTGCATGCAAAAGGCAAGCACTTGTAGTGATCTTAAGACCACCCTTAAAAATTAAATCATCCAATGTGGTTTTCCTTCTTTCTAAGTTAGAAACAAAGAAAACATATATTTGTATGTGTGTGAATATAGGTATGTGTGCTTATTTTACCAATAGCATGTTACCTAACAAAACCATATTTCCCATCCACTTGATGTAGGCTGCTACAGGTGTGAGCATAGCATTCTTAGGTATACCCAGAGTAGTTGACTAGTTTAAATGAAAAGTCATCAAGTTGTAGCAGCACAGATTTCAGTGCACGTTAAGTGTCCCAATATGCAAGTACTCGACTGACTGTCGTTGCAGCTTGCTGTGGGACCAGTGCTCCATGGCACTACCATCATCCAGACATGGCTTACTTTGCTTTGCCTTTGTTCTTCACACATTTGCACCTCTACCTGCTCCAGAGACAAAACCCTGGTGTGTTATTTGGTAGGTAATATTCTGTTATGACGTTGTGTATGTGAAAATGGTCTTTTTCCAATGGTTTCCTAAAAGGAAGAAACTGAATGAAACTGTACTATGAACTCTGGTGCAGTTTCTGTGCAGTTTCTAGTGTTGGTTAAAGGACAGAAACCATGTGGATTAATTGAATATGGGTCAAAGAACTGTATCAAAAGAGTCTACCTGTCCTCCTGCTTCTGTCATTTCTGATGCCTGAAAAGCTGTTGCCTCCACATGTTCTGCTTCAGATGCCAATGCATACTCCAGGAAGAAGGACATATTTTGCACCTATGCATATCAAGAATAATCCATCATTTTTTCCCCCCACTCAAATAAGTGTCTGGAAGATTGAGGTTCCTTACCTTTGGCAGACCAGTTCTGTTGTGTTAACTATTTTTTGTGGGTCCCTGCATAGGAAAACAATAACAAAAGCACAAAGGTTGAACGCTGTCCTGCATTTTTCACAGTTCTAAGACAATAGGGTATGGTACAGCTCAGTAAAATTAGATATTCTGTTTAGTAAGAATCCGTTTCACTGAAATAGCTCAGTATTTCAGTGAAGTCCTTCCTTCTTAGTAATGGGAAAAGAAAATACTGTGCTAAAAATGTTGGGAATAGTAAAGGATCTGACCATGTAATTCTTTATGGTAACAGTGAAATGTACTCTAGATCCAAATGTTTAAACTTCAGCAGTTCTCATGCAGATTAGATAATTGTTTGCCTAACTGCCAGCTGTGAATTCAACTGCTGGTTAACTAGCCAAAAATGCGGATTTGCAGGTGAATAGAAATACATGTTTTAGTAATGGTGGCTACTGCACAAAATTGAGATTTTTAACTTATTTTTTTAAAGTCATACTGCTAAGTTTATTGCACACATTTTTCATATTTCACTAAGTAATTGTTCAAAATGCATGCTTTGAAGATCTGTAGAAATTGATGATTTTAGAAACATCTGAAGCTCACTCTAAATCTTCCATTTTTCAGATAATAAAATTTTACTTATGTATAGCTTATTATACTTTGAATTAGTGTTTGATAGCGCTTTGTGACCGCTGCTATTGATTTTAGGACCATTTTACTAAATCACTCTTTTGCGTTTGAAAGAAAAGTTATTACTTTGAAATGAAATAACAGAAGGAGAGTAGAATCAGATGTTTGGCTGCAGACACTTCAAGCAACCAAATATTTGCTGGTGCATTCCCTGCTGGAATAAGTGTATTTGCTAAAATCACAGGGAAAAAAATCACAGCCCTTGCCTAATAACTCTATGGCAGCAAAACTGGAAAGTAAATGGGGTAGTACCGGAAAGGAGGTCTGATAATTTATTCTGTTTAGGAAGTAAATGTAATGGTTGTTTTTTTTTTCCCCTCTTTTGCTGGTGCAGACCATACTATGATTACAGAGAGTGTGGGAGCAGGGAGCCCCAGTAAAGATGTAATAAAATAACTGTTGTAATTATTAAGGCATATACAAGCTTAAAGTTCTTATACTGGACTGAGGGAGGTTGTTTTTCAAAAATCACTGATATGAGGACATCTATAAAAATAATTCAAAGAACATCTGTAAGACATGATCAGAGGCGTGTTAGAATTCAGCTTGAACTGAATATGAAAACTTTTTTCTTTTAAGCCTATTCTTATTTTTTTCATTCAAGTAAACTGAGCTGTAAAAACTGCAAATTCTTTCATTTTCATCTTGTAGTTTTCTGCATGTTTTGTAAATCTTCTTTTGCCATTTTGCATTATCTCCAATTAAGCAACAATTTCAGTACAATGTATTTTGAATATTCTGTATGTTCTCAGTTTTTCATGAAATAGGCTTATACATTGTGGCACATAAAACAAAAGCAGAAAAGACATAAGAATGCAGCTGTTTATTACTAGCTGGTGAAGAATTAAATAACTTTTTTGGACCATCTGCAAAGCTTACTCATATGGCCTCTGCTTCTTGCTGTCATAAAATGTAGCTTTTGAAATAGTGTCGAATTGGAGCTCTTAAATTATCACTACTAATCACGTATTGTGGAAGAATGGAAAATATACTATTCACAAACTCATCAGCTATTGCTTGGTTTCGTAGTTACTGTATTCGCTTTTGTGACAGTGGTGTATTGACACGTCTTATCTCTTGCTTTATCTGTTCTTAATTTGAAGTGCCAATGATTAGGGAAGGGTATGCCATTAATCGAAGGTTAGAGGCAAGAAGGATTAATCTAAGTGGGGTCACAAGGTATTCACCTCTCCTTTCCTTGTGGACTTGTGTCAGACAACCCTTTCCAGGGTGAGTGAGAGCCATGTAAATTACAGAGCCCTTAGAAGCAAGATGGAGTATGGGTGCATATATAGCTTTTTGTTCTGAATGTTACTATTTTATATTTGAGAAACAAAGTGTGCGGTGATATATTTAAATTTTGTGCCTATGTGAAATAGCAGTAAAGAGGCAGAAATATTGGTCAGGCTGTGTAGCAGTACAGTGACTAAGGTCAGTCTTGTAACAGGACTGTGGGAGTCAGTCCATTGGTGAAACATCTAGGAAGGAGGGAAAGACATACAGAATGACTCTATTCTAATATTTTAGGGAGTTTTACTTCTGTCTATCACTGCCCCAGAAGTTTTTAGAGGTCTTACTTGTGCATTTCAATCCTTCAGGCAGCAATAGATTTGGTTGGGAAAACTTCTGGGTGTCACCTGATCCAGTTCCCTGCTCAAAGAAGAGCCAAAAGCTCAGGTTCCTCTGTTTTGTTTGGTCAATTTTTCAGCGTCTTCAAGACTCTGCAGCTTCTCTTGTTATAATGTTTGTCTATTTTATGGGAGGGAAGATTTTTCTGATTATTATTATTTTTTCCTGCACTCCAGCTTGTATCCTTTGTTTCTTCTGTCCTTAGCAAAGTCTGTCTTCATCTTTATAATGCCCTGTCAACAGCTGTGGACAGCAGTGAGATCTCTCCTTAGCCTTATCTTCCCAAGCTGAATAAACTCAGCTCTTTCAGCCTCTTTTTTTATGTGTTGAATCCCTTTATTTATTTTGGTGGATGTCTATCCACCTTTCTGTGTGCTTATCCTGTCCATATCTCAGTGGTTTGGCTAGAAAGGCTCTTTGGGAGAAGTGTTGGAAATGTTTCTCAAGTCAAGGTGACCAGAGGCACTGCTCTTTTCCAATCTTCTCCTAAAAGGCAGTTGAGTTGATCAGACATTACTTGTTCTTGCTAATCCATGCTTGCTGTTTCAAATTACCAAGCACTTCATGTGCTTGGAAGTGGCTTTTCAGAGGATTTACTCTATAGGCTTATCCATGAAGATAAAGCCTACAAATGTGAAGCTTCCTCCAGATCTATGAAGAAGAAAGCATCATCACTTTGTTGTCTTGAACAGGTGGTCTGTACCTATAAGCGCTTAGGTGACCTGATTCCATAGTCTTCAGTCTGTGCTGCTAGAGATGTTTGAGCTGTTCCCATCAGATTGCTTTTCCTTTTCTCCTTCTAAAGGTCTTAGAACCAAAAGGTAAATACACACTGTCACTGTCCAAAGCCTAGGTGGCCATTTGAGATCAGAAAAGCAGACCATAAATGTAAAAACACCAAAAATGTAAGCTTCATAGGAACACAACATAGGAGAGAGCAGAGCCCAGTCTGTCTATCATCAGTGTGTGCAGGATTCCTTAAAAGTGTACACATTGCCTCTGTTTGAACAGAGTATTTCTTGGGATTTCTCCCCCAGCCTGAAGACTGCAGGTCAAAGCAGAACTTGCAGAACAGGGGAATGTATGTGAGGAGGATAGGATTCATTACAGGGAGCTGGGAACAGCCAAGAGAGCCTGTGCTCATGGAAAGTCACTTTGACTGAAGCCAGCTACCCTAGCGATGAGCGTTTCTAATGAGGAATACATCTTGTGCAGAATGCATTTGTTTGGAGGCAAAAGGAGTAAAAGGTATTGAAAGGAGGATAGTGAAGAATATTACTTGACCGCTGAGTGAACTTAGGTCTCCTGAGGGCTGGAGTACTCGATCCTCTGTAGAAAGGGTTTCTCCTGTTACACAAGGGCTGCTAAATATACAGTAGAGACATTTGCCAATATTTAGGTGTGTAACTGAGAGAGGGTTGGTGTTTATGTATGTAATTAGAGAGCTTAATAATGGGGGTGAATTACACCTTTTTTCAAGCAGCTGTTTTGAAGGCTGTGTGCTTTTTTTGTTTGTACCTTCAGTATCTAGGTGGGGTGAATAAAATAAGTAACAATGTTTTTATTTGTCACCAGAAGACATGCAAAGAAACAAAATCAGACATTATTACAAAGACCTGATGTGGCTGATGTTTTCTAGTAAGCTAATGTCAATCAGATACAATCCAAAACAGGAAGAGAAAATTTCTGGTTTTGGTAGAACGTAGAATACAGAGGGGGATCAGAACAATCTCTGTATTTAGGAATTTAGTTTGTATATTTTCTTGCAAAATGAGCTTTTCAAATATTCTTAATTGTGGAATTTCATGCTTTAAAAACAAAATCTGCTTGCATTTCTGGATATGCTTCACTCAGAGGTGTGCATGTGTAGGAGAAATTGAGTGTTGCAGGGATCCAGATGTCATGAAAATCCCCAGCTGCATTTTTGGCATCTAATGTGTCTACAGTCACCTGATATGAGCCAGAGGAAAGAACACAGTGCTTGCCTCTGGAAGTGAGACAGAGTCTGAACAGTGAAGTTAAGGCTGAACTTTCATCACTTATGGTTGTTTTACTGAAGTTGCATGGAGATGGATTATCGTATAACATTGACATCTCCAAAAGCAGTTTGTTTGAAGTTAGTGGAGTTACTTAACTGTGNTATGTGAGGAGGATAGGATTCATTACAGGGAGCTGGGAACAGCCAAGAGAGCCTGTGCTCATGGAAAGTCACTTTGACTGAAGCCAGCTACCCTAGCGATGAGCGTTTCTAATGAGGAATACATCTTGTGCAGAATGCATTTGTTTGGAGGCAAAAGGAGTAAAAGGTATTGAAAGGAGGATAGTGAAGAATATTACTTGACCGCTGAGTGAACTTAGGTCTCCTGAGGGCTGGAGTACTCGATCCTCTGTAGAAAGGGTTTCTCCTGTTACACAAGGGCTGCTAAATATACAGTAGAGACATTTGCCAATATTTAGGTGTGTAACTGAGAGAGGGTTGGTGTTTATGTATGTAATTAGAGAGCTTAATAATGGGGGTGAATTACACCTTTTTTCAAGCAGCTGTTTTGAAGGCTGTGTTGCTTTTTTTGTTTGTACCTTCAGTATCTAGGTGGGGTGAATAAAATAAGTAACAATGTTTTTATTTGTCACCAGAAGACATGCAAAGAAACAAAATCAGACATTATTACAAAGACCTGATGTGGCTGATGTTTTCTAGTAAGCTAATGTCAATCAGATACAATCCAAAACAGGAAGAGAAAATTTCTGGTTTTGGTAGAACGTAGAATACAGAGGGGGATCAGAACAATCTCTGTATTTAGGAATTTAGTTTGTATATTTTCTTGCAAAATGAGCTTTTCAAATATTCTTAATTGTGGAATTTCATGCTTTAAAAACAAAATCTGCTTGCATTTCTGGATATGCTTCACTCAGAGGTGTGCATGTGTAGGAGAAATTGAGTGTTGCAGGGATCCAGATGTCATGAAAATCCCCAGCTGCATTTTTGGCATCTAATGTGTCTACAGTCACCTGATATGAGCCAGAGGAAAGAACACAGTGCTTGCCTCTGGAAGTGAGACAGAGTCTGAACAGTGAAGTTAAGGCTGAACTTTCATCACTTATGGTTGTTTTACTGAAGTTGCATGGAGATGGATTATCGTATAACATTGACATCTCCAAAAGCAGTTTGTTTGAAGTTAGTGGAGTTACTTAACTGTGAGAAGAGGTATAGGAGATTGTAACTTTATTATTTTGCACTGAATATAAAATATTGTATATTAAAATGAACTTCATATGCTAACACAAAATTTAAAAAATGTGCTTGAATGCATGGATTTAAATAATACTTTTATTAACTTACGACTTCACAGTTCTCCAAGGAGGTCACAGAGTCGCAAAATATGATAAAAAGCTGGATATGCCATCAGGAACTCTGATGGCTTAGAGATATGTAAACAGTTGGCAGGGCAGATCAGATATGTTGCCAACTGGGAACAGCCTCATATGAAAATGTTACTTCAGGTAACATCTAGATGTTTTTAAACAGGATTTGGCACTAGTCAAACNAACAAAATCAGACATTATTACAAAGACCTGATGTGGCTGATGTTTTCTAGTAAGCTAATGTCAATCAGATACAATCCAAAACAGGAAGAGAAAATTTCTGGTTTTGGTAGAACGTAGAATACAGAGGGGGATCAGAACAATCTCTGTATTTAGGAATTTAGTTTGTATATTTTCTTGCAAAATGAGCTTTTCAAATATTCTTAATTGTGGAATTTCATGCTTTAAAAACAAAATCTGCTTGCATTTCTGGATATGCTTCACTCAGAGGTGTGCATGTGTAGGAGAAATTGAGTGTTGCAGGGATCCAGATGTCATGAAAATCCCCAGCTGCATTTTTGGCATCTAATGTGTCTACAGTCACCTGATATGAGCCAGAGGAAAGAACACAGTGCTTGCCTCTGGAAGTGAGACAGAGTCTGAACAGTGAAGTTAAGGCTGAACTTTCATCACTTATGGTTGTTTTACTGAAGTTGCATGGAGATGGATTATCGTATAACATTGACATCTCCAAAAGCAGTTTGTTTGAAGTTAGTGGAGTTACTTAACTGTGAGAAGAGGTATAGGAGATTGTAACTTTATTATTTTGCACTGAATATAAAATATTGTATATTAAAATGAACTTCATATGCTAACACAAAATTTAAAAAATGTGCTTGAATGCATGGATTTAAATAATACTTTTATTAACTTACGACTTCACAGTTCTCCAAGGAGGTCACAGAGTCGCAAAATATGATAAAAAGCTGGATATGCCATCAGGAACTCTGATGGCTTAGAGATATGTAAACAGTTGGCAGGGCAGATCAGATATGTTGCCAACTGGGAACAGCCTCATATGAAAATGTTACTTCAGGTAACATCTAGATGTTTTTAAACAGGATTTGGCACTAGTCAAACTTTAGTTTAAATCAAAGACTGTGCTGTATGTTTTAATAAAGAAAAGAAAGCATTCAAGTGAAGAAAGTGTTAGACTAGCATGTAAGAAATAAAGCTTTCAAAACATCAAACTGCTTCTGAACCTGAAAAGCAGAAGTAATAAGTGACTTTTGATGCATTTCTTATAACACACTAAGAAGGGGAAACAAATCAAGTAAATGGAGGCCCCGAGGAACCTGGCTTAGATCTCTTCTAAGATTCTATTAGAATGCAATTCAGGAAGTTGGCTAGCATTTTATTTGCCATGGTTATCACTGGCACTCTGTGCTATTTATTTCTATCAGCTACTGAATAGAGATATAGAAACATATGTTCTCAATTATATTGAAATATAGTTGTTGTTTTTTTGTATACAGTTGAGTTCCAGCAAAGTCCAAAACAAACCACTGCCTCAACACAGCCTTAGGTTACTGATGGAGCTGAGTGAGAATTTCAGATTTTGATTGACTGTGTTTATAAATGTTTAGCACTTTTCATACTTCTAAGCAAGCATTTCTAAAGGAATGGTAATTCTGGCCTGACTCCAAGTGGGCAGTTAAATTCTGGCAACTCTTATTGTTCTGACAGCTTCAGCTGAGTATATCAACTTGCTCCTATCCTCGCCGTTCCTTTATGAATATGTTAATCTGGCAGCATGTAGAGATGTGCTCTTGCTTAATCTGTGCCACCCTTGCCTATATGGGTGTCTATACATCTGTGTTACAAATTATATCAAGGAACCTGTAAACTAACCAAGTAAAAATAGTGTACTTTTAACCAAACCAATTGCTAAGGCAGGGGGTGGTGCAGAGGTGGGAACAGTCTCCATGTTGAGAGAGAAGCGCTTTTTTTCAGCTGTATTGTTAGCTTTTGCCAGTTTAATGTGTTCACGTAGCTAGAATCTTGTTATTTATTCCTGTACACAGCTCCCAAATACAATATATTTGCAGTAATATATGAAATGATACCTGCATTCACTGGTGTCCAGCTGTTTCAAGTGAAGGGCTAAACGTATTTCAGTGAAGTCAAGGGGATGCGGTCTGTGCTTTGATTTAAATTCCTACATCTGTTCCGTTTGCTTTGTTCCATTCTTTCTGCTTTTGTTCTTTTTTGGGGGGGAAAAAAACAACAAACCCATACGTATCGTCCCTACTAATGTTGTATGGAGAGCAACAAGCTACTATAAAGCTAACTTATTCACCTAGTATGTGTCTGAGTAACCTGGAATCTAAACTGGGTGGAAGCTCACTGTGCACTACCAATTTCTGTCTGATCTATGGTGATGTGGGTGTCAGACCTAACCTGTTATTTGACATTAACTCTCCAACAGGAAAGGAGAGTATACTTTCTTTCCTCACTTTTATTTTCTTTGACTGCTTTGTCTGTTTGGGAAAAGGAGAACATCCTAGAAGCGATGCTCCCTAGGATCAAGTCAGACTTCCTCAGATTTACTGAGAGAGAAACTAAATAGCAGTGATTTACTGTATCATGATATAGTATGGTTTTCTGTGATATGGGGTCAGCCAGAAAGCTGATAAGCAGATTTTTGGAACATTCCCAGCTCATGGGAGCATTGCTCCAGCAGCTGCAGGAAAAGCAGTGGGAGGCAGCATCTCATAGCAATGAGGTTGATTTGAGTACTTCAGCTTTTGAGAGTATCTCCTATTCAACAACAAGTCTATGCTTTTTGTAGGTGTGTTTTCAGGGCTGCAGTTTAGGTTCACAAGAGTTCGATGTAACCTAACTCACAGGCTGGACTTCTCTGTGTGGGCCTGAATCATGACTTCTGATTTCTGCTAGAAATCTCTGTAAAATCTCATTTCATGAATGAATTGCTTTCAAACAAAATTCGCCAAGTATGGGATCTGTGAGGATTTGAACATGTCTCACATACTTGAAATCTTGAAACAGTTTTTCTAGTAAGCTGATATTGTGAGGTTGTTGATCAAGTAAGTGTATTGCCCTTGATTATATTAGAAATTAGTGGTAAGACTTAAATTATAAACTCAAATCACTGACAGTCAGCCTCTGATATAGGTAGTGTTTATACAGTTTAAATATGCTCACATGGTTAGTGTGGCTCTAGAAGCATGTGTCAAAATATAACAAAGTATATAATCATTGCAAAAAGATGAAAGAATGCTAGTAGCTCATGCTTTATACACAGAGCCTGATATCTGCTTAAACGAGAGCCACATTCCGATATTACAAGACTGAGTGCAGATCTAAGGGCAAAATTTGGCTCTAAAGAACTGAATAGAAATTATTCTTAGAAAGGCTTCAATTATCTCCATAGTAAAACTACTAGAATCCTCATTTTCGTCACTAGAGACACTTGATGAGGGTAGCAGATGGCCACACAAAGCATCCACGCTATTTTATTTGAGATTTTAACGTAAACTGAACTCAAGATATTTTAAATAAGACTTTTAAAATTGGCACATGAATTCATTTTCAAAGGCTTTAGGTCTAATGAAATCTTGATGTAACCTGAATACTTCTGCCTAGATCTAACTTGCTTGGTTATTATTATCCAGACACTACCTTCTACTGCTCAAATATTCTCCAAATAATTATTCTTCTTGCACATCAGCCTAATGCCTTCATTTATACTGGCCACTAATAGAAGAGTCTAAGGCTTTTTATTTTAGGAGGCATTTTGGATAGAAACTAGCTTGTAAAAAGAATTTTTTCTTCTACTTGGTTAAAATTCTAGCTGGATGCTTGGGGTGCTGGAGGCAATTATGAGAATCCTGATCTCTGATTCCTCTATGGAAATCTGATTCCTCTATGGAATATGGTCACAAATAGGAGGATTGGTATACATGGGCTATCTTCAGTAGCCCCACCACTAGTTGTATGAGCACAGTAGTCAGGATTCCATTTTGTCGTGTCAGTAGGATCTGTCAGCAGGCTAGTGGTTTGGGAATTACTATTTGTACCCTATTAAAGAAATAAGTTATAAACCCTGTTGCTCAGAGAACACCTCAAGTGTCTGGAAGGCATTAAGCATCACACAGATGCATTGACTCCTTCTGTGTTATGAGGAGCACTTTGGCTGCTTTTCATCCCTTGTTCCTTAAAAGCATGATTTTTTTCCCGTTGTGTTTTTGGAGTAGGCATTCCTTAGAATACAAATAGTAGCTATCTATGCAGAAATCACAGTAACTACTATTTTGAACAGTCATGATTTAATAATAAAGACTGTGTATGTCTTAATTCCTAAGCAGAGATAAAAGAACATGAGGTATGCTATACTCGGTATACTAAAGTTTAGAAAAGAGAGCAAGCTTGAAAACCTTAGTGTAAGAAGTATACTCTTAGTAGGCAAATTCTCTCAGCAACACGGAGCATCTCATAAAGGTTAATTCTGCATAAGATTATTAAAGTCAAATTTAGTGTGTTTTTATCTTTCTGTGGTTTTGTTCTCCATTTGCCTTTTCCCAGACATTTAGTCACATTGTTGAGATGAGCACATATTCCAATCAAACAGTTATAGGATTATTAGTACATGATTCCCACTTGACAGCAAAAGGTTGGAGATTTAATTTGTTCAGCTGCTGTGAGCTTGCTGAAACAACTGTGTACCAAAAGAAGGATTCCACAAATTTTTCTCATTTTGTTTTTCAAATATTTACTCTTTTGAAATCACTTAACATTAAGGGTTCATGTTGTCCTTTGAAATCAGTGGATTGAGTTGGGCAGGCACATCTGGTGATGGAATTAGACTCTATTTTTTTTTCCGCTCTTAATTTTTCAGAGGTAGTAGATGCCAGGGATAGCATTTAATAAAATCAAAAATCCTGTTGTATTTGAGTTGAAAATGTATTCTTCTGGCTTTGATTTTTTTTTTTTTGTTTTGTATCAGTGTATTACAGCTGCTTACCTGTCTCTCTCTTTTTTTTTTTGGTAGTAATAACAAGTTTAACTGATACCAGATTATGTATTTATATCAGAGATCAGACTGCAAATTCATTCTTTTCCAGAAAGGCAGAAAGATCATGTAAAACTGGTGACCACATGTTGACAGGCTGCATGATTTAACAAAACCAGAGGCAATCATTTCAAAGAAAAATGTTTTATTTTCTGCCAGCAGAGTATAATGGAGAGAAATTGGCTGGTATTATTTTTAAAAATTGCTCAAATCACTGTAGTTAGTATAAAATTGTCTCTGGAACTATTTCCTGTAAGTTAACCAGACGTATGATTGTATCCTTTCTATTTTGAATACTGAAGCTCACATTTCATCTGTCTTGTGTAGAGCCCGTCATATATAATAGGTCTTTGTGATCGTTCCTTCTTTTCCTCTTTCTTTTCTATTGCTACTCCCCCACCTGCAAACCTAATACAATTGCTAGTTTTAGACATTGCTTGGTACTATTGCTAGCAATTTAGCAGTCATTGCATGTCTTTTCCTATTTGATGAGTATGTAGGTCTATCAACAGGTACGTTGCAAGATTAATATGCACTGTTTATGGGTATATTGGACTTACTTCCTCTTATATTATATTATAGTATATATAACCATTAGTATATTGGACTTACTTCCTCTAAAGTACTTCTCGTTTGCCTGTCTCAGCTCATACTGCTGATGATAGGTTTTAAATAGTGTAAGGTGGCCTTTTCTAACACAACTTCCAGGGCATCGTTTCTCTAAGAGCGGGATTACTCCAGCACTGTGTGGTTTTTGAAAATGCTATCTTAATTATTCTCTGTGATTTGAAGACTTTTGTGAATAATGACTTCTGTGAGCTCTCAAAAGTTTCATTGAAACCATGACTATAACAGTATTTAATGGCACCAGCTTGCTTAATGTGTGTGTCTGGGTATACAAAAAATCCATCACTTTGGTGAAGACTTGAAATGGAGACTATGAAAAGCACTGCTACCAATATTTCTGAGGCCTGAATATACTATCCATGTTGAAGCATCACAATATTTTGGCTAAGAGAGACCTGAAAGCCTTTCAGCAGCCTTTAAGGAATAATAATATTCTGCCAGCGTCCAATGTGTGACAGATAATGCCATGTGCCCTCAGTGATTCATGCTGTTGCTCTTAACTACTTCTACATCCCTGTTCACTTTCACAGGTCAGCCTCATAGTGATAGTGTCCTGTGGCAGTCAGAGCACTAGGGAAGATGGCAAGAAGGTTAGGAGAAAAAATGTTCATGCCAGTTGGATGAATTTAAAAATAGAATAACTTTAAAGCTTCATGCCCTTACTGAGTAGGAAGGGAATGAAGTTGTCTTTATTCTTATATTTTTAATATATTTTTATTATTATATTATTATTATGCAAGGTTGATGGAACAACTCTGATTACATGACAGTCTGATTGCTCTAAATGGTCTGGGCTTGGAAACATGGGAGTCTTTCCCTCTCTGAAGAATTTCAGTCCATTCAGTAGCAAAAGAACGTATGTCATGCTGAGGGAAATGAAGAACTTTACGGACCGTCTCATCTTATTTCTGAGTTCTATCATTTTAACCACATCAGAAATTCTGTGGTGTGAAAAACAAACAAACAAACAAAAAAACCAACCTTTACCTGGGTTTATCCACAGCAAGTTATCATTTTACCTTTCTTTCACCTCAGAAATAAAATGAAGAATGAGAAACAGCGAAACAGACTGAATGAATCTGAGATAATTCTAGATGCCTTGTAGAAAACAAGATTTTGGTTTCTGAAATTAACAAATTAGTGTTTTTTTTCTCATTTTTACTACTGTGAAACTTACTTGATCTGTTTCCTTTTCTGAAATGTAAATACTATCAGTGGCCAAGTTTTCTAATGAGTAGCACAGTATTGTAGCTCAGCATGTTGCTGTTTCAGATGCAGACTAAAATAATTTTTAAATACGTGAACTGAAATATTGAACTTAAAAAATGTTACCTACTGATGATTGCTACTGTGACTATCATTTAAATTTTTTACTTGGTTTGACGTTGAAGACAGATTACTAGATTGATGAGTGGAAAACACACAATGATTTAGTTTGTTTAGTCAATTGAGTATCTTGTCAGAGGGAAGGTTAAAAGGGTGACATGATTATGGCCTATAATTACCCAGACCGGAAGAAGGTATCTGATATTTTGAGTTTCTATTGTTTAATGGACAAAGGAATAGCAAGATGCAGTGACTGAAAGCTGAAGTCAGCAAAGTTGTAACTGGAAATATACCAGAGTGCTGATGGTGTGGCTAATTTAAACATTGCAGCTGCTTAGCAATAGAAATGCTTTATCTCTTGGGATTTTCAGGTCAAGATTGATATTTTTGAAAAGAAACTTTTTTAATTCAAGCACAAGCCAGAATTACTAGGTGACATGATGCAGCCTACCTCATGCCAAGGATGGTTAATACTGTCTTGTTGTTCTTCTCTAATATTGACCTCTGAGTCTTTGAGGGGAGCTGCAACACCTGCCAAGTATTTAAGTGTATACTCAAGGCAAGGAGCTTTTTAGCAAGTTCTACCTTACTGCTGAAACTTGCTTTTGTGGTTTGCTGCTCCTCACTTCATAGCAGGCTAGCCATTTCTGAGGAAGTTCTTTAGTAAGGAGCTTTGCTCCTGTGTGTAGCCTGGGAGACTGTTGTGCAGGATTTCAGAACACGTCTTTAAAACGTGCAGTTTGATTTAGGACGTTCCTACTGTTGCTTGCAGTTGGGTATTACTGATGAAGATAAGCATTACTGTATAATGTGAGATTTATTTGTAACTGTTAATGCTTTGAGGCTGCTGGTTAAGTGTTGCTTTTTACTGTTTAGTAATGTAACTGATGGTGTGTGCTTATTAAGGAAAGGTTTTGACATGTTTTTTTTTTGTTTGTTTGTTTTAATCATGAAAAGCTTGCAGCATGAGAATTACTCTGGGTAATTAAAGTGGTTTCTCCATTACATTCTTTGGCTATACCATCTCTGAAAATTTACCTTCGCAGGTCTGCTATGAATACCCCAAAATTAAAATACATAGGTTCATGCAGCCAGTACAGCAGTTAACTGCTGTATGAGGCAGTTCCTGGTCTGAGCTAAATATATAACCTCTGACAATAAACTTCTTGGCACGTTGGGAAGCACATGAACTCAATAATGTGTTTGGTCAGTACCAATATGTAAAAGTGAAATGAGAAGGATGTTCCTCCTTCTGCATTCAGTGTAAATTTAGTTTTTATCCCGTTGTATCAAAAATGCTGAAAACATAACAATAATATATTTTATTCATATGACTTCTCTTGGTGTTGTACGCCGTCGTGTAATCAAGAAATGGCTTGATGAATTTGTATCTATCTGCATACGTTTTGGGGACCGACTAAGAACTAGCCTGATAAGTGTCAACTTAAAAAGTTATTTCTTAAAGATGACTGAAACAGACTGAAAGCAGAAAGATTTTCCATCAGTTTCCACAATGCTACTATAATACACTGAAGCACGATGATGCAGGCAGCATGTGTATTTCATAAAGTATTAAATATACAGTTGATTGCTTTGGGGACTAAGCACTTTAACTCTTAGATAGGCTTTCTTCTATTTATACATTTATTATGAATGAGGGTGGAATGGAAGAAAGAGCCTAAAAATACTGTGATAATCCTTACTTTATGTCCCATAGCACCTGAAAAATTGGAGGGCTTGAATATTTAGCGTGAATCTGTGAGCTCCATTGAGGTCTTTAACTGGCTTTTTACCACTAATGAAAAGTGGAAGTTTATAATTAGAGCTGAGGAGAGACTTGAGGAGTGTTGTACACCGTAACGTTGCTTCATGAGGCTTTTTTTCTACTGTTCTGTAAATTATAATGTCAGTTGTGCGCTAGTTGAAACACAAATATTTGCATGTGATTGCCTTGACATTCTGTTTGAGTTTTGAAGAATTATTTCTTCTCGCTAAATTGATTGTAAGATCTACAGTATTTGGCAAGTCTTCCATATTCCATAGGAAATAAAGAGATGTAAGTAAAGAATATTTCCCTCAGGAGGCAAGTAGGATGTGGGAAGCTAACCTAGGAAAATGTCTATTAATACTGATTTATGGAAGAATTATAGGGTTTTTTTTTTTCCTAAGTCAAGACTTAATTCTGTGCCCAAACCTATACAATTGCCTATTTCTGTTTCTTAAGAATTTATAACTTGTTCCAACCCTACTAATGATATTTCAGCCTCAGATTAGACTTGAAATAACAGGTGAGTGTCCAAAAAATTGAGGGGCAGACACCCACCCCAAAATCCTTCAATTTATGCCTTTCAGAAGTATTTGCAGGGTGGTTACAGAGTTGCCAGTTCTCCCAGACAGGGGCAAGCGAGAAGTGAATGCAGTCCTTTCAAGGGGATTTCATGTTGACTGTAGACTTCTCTGGAATATATAGGAAGCAATATAAGTTGTTTCACTCGTTTTGTGTGAAAGAGACGTCTACTTTTGAAAACCTTGCTGCCTTGTGCTCTGCTAAAATTAATTCACTCTAAACTGCTCAGGATTCATGCCAGAAGTCTAGCAGTGGAAGGCCTCGCTGCGCACTTATTCTTTGTTGAAGTGATGGTTCTACAGCTAATGCTGTACCTCAGAGAGTGGAGCTCATGCTGCTAGGAAGATGAGCTTCTGGAGAATTGCTGAGGCATCAGGGTCTTCCTAGGACTGCAAAAGCAAAATATTGCATGCACTTCTCAGTTTTGACTACACATGGGTGCATCTGCACAGCAGCCTAAAGTGGTTGTTGTATTTTTTGTAAATGTGTTAAAGAGACTTTTTAGCTAGGTAGTTTGAGTACCAGGTTAAAAAATAATAAAAATGTAAAGGACTCACAGATGAATTTGGCCATGTAGATCAACCTTCTGTCTGTTGTTTGGGCTATAGTGTTGTCAGTTAGCTAAGGCTGTTAAGTAATATGTCTATAAAATGCAATAGTTTTTCTGGATTAGTGTATCCTTTTCCCTGCAAAGGTTCTTCATAAAAGTTCTTGTTAATAATCTCATTGGTAGGGTTTTAACTCTAACCTGTGAATCTTCAGTATAACCACAATGTTCAGATGGCAAAGAGGGGGAATTATGAGACCATGAATATGATAATTATAAGAGTGGGTGGGGAAATAAAACGTTATTTTCTTCAGAATGGGTCTTGGTGTGGTAATTGAGCATATACCACACAGAAATTATTTATGTGACAGCAGTGAAAGAGAGAGGTTTGTATTCTTGCCTTTTTTTCCTGGCTCTGGGAACTTAATTGGGGCAAATAGTTGGAGAGTGCACAGCCAACTAACAAAATCCCTATTTAAGTCATCTGTAAAGAGCAAACATGGGATGTCTGAATGAAACGTTGTGCTCTTAGGCCTTTCCATATTAGTAAAATTTCATGGTGTAGACAAACTACCTACCATAGATGCAGTTTATACCAAAAACCAGAAAGCCAACAACAAAGAACTGCAGATGTTTATGCCAAATCTACCAAAGATAAAATAATCATAGAATTGTAGAACTGTTTGAGTTGGAAGGGACCCTTAAAGGTCATCTACTACAAATCCCATGCAATTATTGAAGATGTCTTCAGGTAGATCATGCTACCCAAAGACTTATCCAACCTAATGTTTTGGAAAAATGATATGAGTGTTCCAAGAACTGCAATAGTTCTGATGTGAGGAAGATAACAGATGTTTACTCATTCTTTAAAATGTTGCTTTCAGAACAAGGACCAAAACATGCTAATCTGCAGCACTTCTAAAAGATCATATTAAGGGATTAATAAACATAATTCAACTGTCACTTTTTACTTAAGAGAGTGATTTTATGTACTAACATCTATTTGCTGCAGTATGCAAAGCTCATTTTTAAATTGCAGCATGCTATATAAAGTTCAATGTGGTATATGATAGCATTAGCCCAGATTCTCCAAATGTGCTATCTAGATTTGCAATTAAAAGTATTACTTTTCTTCTAGCAGGTGGAGGTGCTGTGCAATATTGTCTCTTTTGTCCTGTTGCTTTCCCTGCATCCCACAGTAAATACTGTTTTTCATGTATTTATGAGTCTACCAGCATTCATGACTATGTTCATAATCCTGGTGAGAGTGTACCTGTGATCTTTCTTTGGTCACCCATTGAAATGCTACAGTAAAATTGCAGTTCTCATCTTGATGCTGAATAAATTACTTCCTTACATATTTGGTAATATATTCTCCTGTCACATAACTCTTGTTGTTGTTAATTGGAATTGCTTATGTTCATTGAGGGAGGAATACTTTTCATCCTGTTTTGAATGAAAATCTGTAATCTTGAATTTGTTTCTAAACTTCAGTCATGAGGAGAACAGTGCAGGAAATTGCTGCTGTTCCACCAAATTAGCTTCTCAGATATCCTTTTAATTGGAGACCATAACTCAGAATCTTAGTATTTTAGGAAGCCGAACAATACAAATTGAAATACAGATATTTCCAGTAAGGGCTCAGTTCAAAGGCGGCTTTTATACACAGATGAGTCTTCTAACAAATAGCATGTCATATGATAATGAGACTGTTTTCTTCAGCAGTTTCACGTTTCCTAACTGCACTGCTGTGAAATAAGTGGAGAATTTATCTACTTCTTTTAAACAGACAAATCTCTGCTAGAGACTAGTGTGCCCACTGTAGACAGAACATACGTATACAAAAAGACATCTATGCTCTCAATCAGAAGCACAGCACTTCCAAATGCAATATATTATACTTGTTCAGAACATTCATTTCCGCCCAAGTATTCTCTGCTTTTTTTTGTGTGTGTGTAAAGACTTCAATTTCTGTTTAAGAACAAGTAAACTATAGTACTTTGACAGCCGTTCACACTTAATTTCTTTGCATTAAACCAACAGCATTCTTTTCCACAAACATCTATTGTTAGGACAATGCTCTCAGATGGAATTTATGAGAAATGGAATTATGTTACCAAGGAGATAGCATTTACTATAATGAAGAGTAGATCCTAGAAAATGGCCCCTTTTACAGCAGCTCAGAACAGAGCCACAAAAGCAATTGATTGGTCTTGGCATTTAGTCTTATATCAGCTGTGTCATCCATAGCTTCAGGAGTGAGAACGCTAATCTGAAGTGACATTTCTGTTCTGGCGGGCTTTTCTGCCCTGATGAAAGCAATTACTTCATTCCTAACTGATAATTTGCAGGAGTTTCAACCACTTTAATTGATAATTTTTTGTTCTGAGAAGTTCAATTGTGAAGTGATTAGCTGGTTTGGTAAATAGAAATTTAAGGTGTGAAATGTACAAGTTGCTCCAAGGTAAAGTACTGTTTATTGGGCACTGCAAAATTGCTTGATAGAACTGCAGTTTCTCTGTCCTCGTGATGCTGGCAATTGCTTAGTTTAACATGAGGAAAAAAATTAGATCGAAGTATTGTGGTTGCGGCGTTTGGGTTTTAACTGATGTGTCACAGCTTACTTAATTGTTGCTGTATCAAAGTGTGCATTAGTTTTAGAAGATTGCATAGGATGGTTAGTTTGTAATCCTTAAAAAGCTGCCAGATTCCTTCGATTGCATTCTAATGACTTGCTCTCCAAGTAAATCCTGATATTTAGATGTAACGAATATGCTTACAGCAGATAAAGCATTCAATGTAGTGATTAGTTCAAACATTCATAAACCTTTCCCTACCAGGGAAATATATATATTTCTTTGAACCAATTTACACATTGAAAATAAAAGAAACCTATTTTAGAAACCATTCGTACCTGATATTTTAAAAAGCTGGGCTTAATATAGGTATTATTTTTAATAAGTTGCATATTATTCTTAAAGCAATTGTTCAAAAACACTTTTAGAAAAATGTTGTTTTTTTTTGTTTTTGCTATCCACAATGAAAGGAGGCTTTTTAATAGAAACTAGTTCTGTGATATTTTCCTATATATTGAAAAAATAATGGTCATTTCATGTGTTAAATGAGAAATATAAAGCAAAAATGAAGGTCAAACTGATTTAGCACATCAAACAGACTTTGTCAGCCAAGCTTAATATATCCTGAGTTTGTGGAACAAATGAAATTTTGCTGCTGTGTTACACTTTGCTTCCAAACAACCATTACAACTGGTTTTATATATTGTGTGAGCATCAGACCATCAAACAGTGCATCTTTACTGACGTGTTGCTGCAGTGATGATCTACAGCAGCAATCTGCCATTTATATAAGGGCAAAATGTGCATCTATATTTAGTTGTGAAATTGGCCTATTATACTCTTGATGTTTACAGAGGCTAACATAAATTAATGATGACAGCTATGAGCAGTGCATTAGTTAAGCAGTGGAATTTTTACCTTGAACTTGAAGGTTCCAGCTTTAACTTCCAGTGTGTGCTATACAGCTTTCTTCACACATTAAAGAAAGTCTCCAAGAAAAATTAACGATTTCAGGAAAGCATTAAATGACTCCGATTTGTGGACTGTGCCATTTATATTAATGTCAGATAATGGATTTGTTTACATTTTTGGCAAATTTTTTACCCCATAAGAATCACAATGTTTATGATATGTACAAAAATGAATGCCCCAGAAAGTGTTTGTTCATTCAGAGGGTCCTATTTGACTGACTTTGAACTTAGTCAGATGTCAGATATCCCTTGTCTGTTGAAAAGAACAGTCTGAGAAAGCAGCGTGACTCACTAGATTATGTACTGCACTTTCACCTGAAAGTCTCCCCATGCAGCTCATGTCAGAGCAAGTATAGCTACTGTAGTAACTATAGATTCCAGTTAACTATGACCACAGATCTGACAAGTGTGCAGGTGTTCAAAGGTTCATGAGTTAAAATGCTGAAGCCTTTGATGAATTTTTGATGGATGAATTTTTAATACAGGTCGACCTTTTTCCTTTGAGGCTGCATGCTAGATTAATTGATAAATAGTGAGACTGAGCAGTGTTCAGATCTCCTAAGCAAACAAGTGGAAAAATCCATAAAAATCTGCCTGTCTGACTTCTCAGATGTACTTTAAAAAAACAGAAAGAAGAAGGTAAAATTTAGTGTGGCTTTGGTTCTCCTCCTTTCCTCTTTTTTGGAGGTTTTGCCCTCACAACAGTACTCTTCTCTTTTAAACAGTGTAACTGTTTTTTATAAGTCTTGAAGTTCTTGTACTTTGATTTCAGGAAAAAAAAAAAAAAAAAAGAGAAAAGGTGGTCTATGAATAGGACAATAGAAAAATAAAAAGCAAAGGAAGAGAGGAAAAAAATCAAGTCAAAAAGTTGTCTCAGAAGAATAAAATCCAAAGCAGCAGCAAAAATAACGTAGAAATTAGTGGTAAATATATTAATGTTTTCAGTATCATTTTTTGAGAATTAATAGAGTTGATTTGATAAAATTGAGGATTATTTCCTCTCTTAACTCTCATTAACGTCTGTTGAATGTCAACTTCTTTTCATTCTGTTGTACTCACTTTGTACTGAAAAAATGTTGTCTTTTTGCTATCAATGCTTTTCTGTTCATTGAACTTCTAATTCTGTGTAATTATCCTCTTACATCAGTGAAATGAAAACAGAGTTGTTGTTGTTTTTTAGGCTAGAACATGGCCTATAGGTGGATGCCTGCATTTGTACTTAGACCCTTTCTAAATGAATTCCCCAGTCAGTAGGAGTCAGATTTCAATGTAGCAGTTACTGTAAATGGGGTCAACTGTTGTTGTTTGCGCGGGTCAGCTTGAAACTCAAGAAAAGATGCTTTTTGAGAATGTGGCAGAGTGAAGGAACAGTTGATAAAGATCATTTCTGTAATAGATCAGAATGTACAAATATCCTTAGTAGTTAAATTACCATACTTGGCCGCTATGAGTTGTGAAATGATGTAACTTTAAAAAAAAATAGTTGAGATAAATCTGATTTTATTTTTATGTTCAAAGTATGCCGATAATATGCCATTTCATTTACATGTAAAAAAGGAGTAAGAACAGTAAGATGCAAAAATTAAGAATGGTAAGGATGTTTTTAGTGTACTTCATAGAATTACATACATTCATACCTGTGGACTCTGGAACAGATAAGGAAATAAATTTATTATATTACAGATAAACTCAAGAGCAGGTATTCTTTTATTTTTTATTTTGGAAGACTTTGTACACAAAAGGAATCTGAACTAAAAGTCCAATGGGATATGGAGTTAGAGCTGGATCACTTGGCTCCAGTCCTTTTTCTCCTTTTTTTTTTTTTTAACAGGCACATTGTACAATCTAATGTTGCACGTCCCTTCTGTAGATCCGATTTCTGTGAATTGGATATAACAGGCTTCTGAAAAGATCTTTGGAGAGTTAGAGAATGTTTACAGTGGACCTTTTGATCCTTAAATTCAAGAAACTGTTCTAATATAAAAATACACACATGCACATATTGTTTCATTTTCTATAAAGCTTGTTATAAACGTTATTAGATATTGTTAAGTATTGTTGTTGTACTGTATCTGGTTTTTCTGCTACTAATCCACATTGTTGTTAGAAGCTTAAGAAATTCACTAGTGGTTGATAACAGCTGAATTAAGTAGTATGATATTGTTTAGTACTATAAGAAGTACTCTATTCCAGTATACTGTTGGACTTGTAGTAAAGCTTCTCCTGAAATAAAGGAGGATTTGAGTAGAACTACAGAAATACTAAAGAACTCTGACAGTACTTGCCTATCCATTGTGCCCTACCTTTCTGCTCATGACTAATAAATATGAGCAAAAACAGTGATGGAACACCACAGGCATGCTGTACTTTGACTTTAACCATTTTTGTTGGATCTCAATAACCTGTCTGTCCCTCAAACCATGCTGTATGGCTTTTGCCACTGATTTACAATCAGTGCAGTGGAAGCACTGTGAAACCTCGCTGCTTCTGGTATATGGGGCTGAACTGGGCAGATCAGTATTTCCAGGGAACCCCAGCTGTCTGTGTTGCTCTTAAAGGAGTAGAGTCATAGAATCGCAAAGGTTGGAAAAGACTTCCAAGATCATCCAGTCCCACCATCCACTTACCACCCCACCAAACCATGTCCCTTAGTACAACATCTAAACATTTCTTGGGCACTTCCACAGTGTCCAGGATGTTGATTCTACCATTTCCCTGGAAAGCCCATTCTAGCACCTGAGCACCTTTTCAGAGAAACTGTTCCTAACATCCAACCTGAACCTCCCTTCGTGCAGCATGATGATGTTCCCTCTAGTCCTAGTGCTAGTTATGTGAGAGAAGAGGGTGACACCTGCCTTGCCACAAACTCATTTCAGGTAGTTTTTGAGTGCGATAAAGCTTCTCCTGAGCCTCCTCTTCTCCAAACTAAACAATCCCAGCTCTCTCAGCCACTCCCTGTTAGACTTGTGCTCCAGACTCACCAGCTTCACTGACCTCGGGATGCATTCCAGGGCGTCAGTGTTTTTGTTGTACTTCAGGGGCTCAAAACTGAACATAGTACTTGAGGTGCAGCCTCACCAGATGATCATACCTCAGTTACCTATGTTGGGCTTAAAGTAAGAGTATGGATGAGTTGTACATGTTAACTGCTTTTCTAAAACCGGGTGAGCCTGCTATGAGTCTGCTTCCAAGCTGCGTTCTGAAATTGCAGATAAAAATACTTCTTTGTAAACACAGCCATTCCCCTTTTTTCACTCAAAATGCAAACTCACAGCATTAAATTATTTCACTGATTTTTTATTTTTTTTTACTACCAGAACTGAGACACACAGGCGAGGTATTGATATGCTAAAAATCCTTACTAATGTAGGTCAGTGCATATGCTGATATGCTGTAACATGTTTGATTGCCATTATATGCAGAAATTAGAAGCTGTACTTGTCCCGTCTTTAAACTGGCAGATGATGATCTGTCAGACATGTGGAGGTTGGGGACTGTGCGCGTAGATATGGATGCATTTATATGTTTATGAATATAAAATATATAAAATGATGTGAAATAAAATATGAAGCAGGTTAAGCTTGGAATGACCACAAGCACAATGAAATCACAAGTGAGTTATGAGTGCCAATAAAACTTTTATGCAACAGCATATTATCATGTCTTCTGCATCTGCTGTGTCTTCAATAGAAAATTTACTTTTGAAATGTTGTGTACACCATTTTAAAATTATACGATGCTATTTATTGTACCCTTTCATCTGTAAAAGCAGACCTGCTTTATATCAGTCTATCTGAAAAGGCCCTAGAAGGAAAAAAAATATATATTTTAGAAACTTCCTACCTAATGTACCATTAGTTTTCTAGTCATTGAATATTCTGTTTATATGCTATTGCATCTCAGAATTATCAAGAGCTAGCAGCTGGAAACCTCTTTGTCTTCTTTAGTGGGCTCTGTACGAAAATTGCTTTGGAAGTATGCTCTTAGGGGAATACATGAAGTTTTACCATTGTATTATGACATCATCCTTTGATATTGAGTAGGGATGCACTCTGATCCAATTATCTGAGCTCCTTCCCCTTCTCCACAGGCAGCAAGGACAGAGCAATCTTTATGTCCCTTGGGTATATTTCACACTTCGTTATTTCCTTGTTGGTTGCAAAGATAGCATATGTAGATTTGCTTGTCTGTTGGGAGACCTCATCTAACTAATCCTCGTGTAAGACACATAAAATACTTGGTTTCTAGGCGCTTTCTGAATGTAAAGTCTATGTAGTAAGTGTGCGTGCAGTTTCTCACACTTTAATGCTTTTCATTGGTAGGAATTTCTAATTGTTTGCAGTCTGGTTTTCTTGCAAGTTCATTTGTTTCCAAGAACTAGCTCTAACGTTAATGTCATATTACGAGGGCCCAAGATGTGGTGTTGGCACCACTGCTTTCTGCTGTGAGTTTCGCACCTCTCTTATAACACGTTATTGGGATTGTTAGTGCCAGCACTTTTCTCTGTTAGGAGCATCAGATGATGAAGTTGATGTTGCCTATCAGAATCACAGGTGTTAGAGATGTTCAGGGCATATCTAATGAATTCTTTCATTCTGTTGAGGAAATCACCATTCCTAAATTAAGGATCCATTGTATCAGTGTAACTTCAGTGTCCAATACTACTACCACGCTGTGCAACTTGTCTACTAGTAGAACTGCATGAAAGAAAAATTGAGACATGTATGCACTTCTTTCCAGATGTTATTTCTAAACTTAGCAAAATGTACTTGTGACAACAGTTGCTAACTCCTAGATTTCACTAAATTTGTTAGTATTTTTACAAAGAGCAGCGTACAGTATGGCTGGGAAGAAAGCTGTGTTATTGATATTACTATTTCTTCAGAGTTGCTTTCATGTATTTATTAATCAACTCCACATCTGCTGGGATTTTTCTTTTTTTTTTTATTCTAGAAGTTTAAATACACATAGATGGCTCTGAAAGGCACCTGTCTACAAGTAGCTTCACTTTTCAGCTACACTGACTGCCACTGCAAAACTTAACAATCCAGTAATGCATTATATAAGCTTATGTTCCAATACATTATTCAGTTTCAGCAATCTTCTGAACGTTGTACAGGATTTGTAAACTGTGCTTTCAGTTTTAGGTGTTGCTAAAGAATATTATATCACCTTTCAAATTAAAATGTTTTATTTGTCACTTAGAATATAGCTTGTAAATTTTAATCTAGCTGCAAGCAGTTCGTATACAGCTCATAAAGGCAAGTTGGTGTTTTAGTATGGGATTCAATAGAACGTTGTATCTTTACCAATGGCTAAATAGATGGCATTTCCTCCTGGTATTTTGATCATTCACCAGCTGTATTCCTTAGCTGTCTTTTAAAATAGAGTTGCTAGTTGTGTATAACTGTATAGAAAATATAAGTTTTTAATCATTCTCAGGGCACTGTGATGCAGGGGTGATCTGCACTTTCAAATCTGTGGAGAATCAGGCAGGACAGCCACAAAAATGTACACATACAAGAATATTAAGATAACCTTTTCTGTAGTTTGTCTCCCTTAAGTTAGAAAGATAGGTGAATAGAGGTCTCAGAATTGCAGTCTTTGATTTACTCGTCTAAATTCTACTGATCAGTAAACTATTCATAATGAAATCCAAGGTTTCAATAAGACTTGCAGAAGCTTAAGAGAAGGATTTGCTGTTTCATTACACATTGGTTGGATTCAAATTGGTTTCTTAAACCAAAGGATATTTAATGGAATTTTGACCATAATTTCATGAAATTAATAAGTAATCAAATGAAACAAAGTAAAAATACATCCTTTCTGAGAAACTAGAACTGACTGGTAGACACAAACATCAGCACCATCCCCTGTCCACCAAGATGTGGATAAGATGTGTAGAGGACACTTGTATCCTAAGCTGAAAACACTACTTTGTGTCAAAGCAAAACAAAAACAAAACCCTTACATGGCAAAGGAAGAAACAAACAACCCTGTTCTTTTTATTTATCGTATCCTAATCTTCTGGGAAGTTTACTTACACTTCTTCATCTGCCTCAAACCACGCAACAAGAAGAGTATATCCCTTTTCTCTGGCGAAGCAGTGATATCAGAGATTAACAAAAAAAGGAATAAACGGAAGCTTGAGTTTTCTTTGACTTTCAGGAAAAAATCAGGGAAAGACAACAACCTTGATGAGCCAGTGTCTTCCCAATGTGCATTCAGCAGCTACGTACCAGTTAAATAGCAGAGGAGTAAAATCTGAGTTAATTTTAGACCTCGTGTATGGGTGGTAACAAGCAATACATTAGTAAACGTGGAGTAAATTAATGTCCTTGCGTATCCAGCCATTTTGCATAAAGTAGAAGGCTCTCTGTGGTTCAAAGAGCTGTCTAGGAGTGTCTCTCATATGCGATGTTGAATTACAATTGAAAAATCAAGTGCATAACTCCATTAACTGCTTTCTTGAACCTGACAGTGGTTACTGTTCCTACAGCAAGGCCAGCTGAACAAGTCATAAAGATTAACCTCTTGTAGTCTCAGTAGGTTTGCATTATTACACCAGGCTGTAATAATGTCAGAGGTAGCACGCACTTCAGATATCTGCATCTTACCTCCCTGCCCGTGAAAGTCTGAATTTGATACAGGTTCGGAGAAAGATGTGTTTTCAGTGCCCGTATTCTTAGGAATCCTTTCTTTTGTCTGGCAGCATTAAAAAAGAAAGGACAGGCTAATTAGAAAGTGGCTGAAATGAGTTAGGATCAGTTATATAACATGTCTACAATTAAAAATAACATACTATAATTAGGTTTAATTATTTGAAGATTGGAGTACCATTAAATATATCCTGTATTCTGTACATCCATTTACAAGATTTAAAAAAAAATGTGATAATGTACATACAAGATCAGGAATGAAAAAGCATGTTTGTGAAACGTGATAGAACGCTAATATTGATGAATGTCCTACTTTGTTTTTGTTTTTTTTCAGCTTACAAGCTTTGAGGAAGGAAAAGTCCCGAGATGCTGCGCGCTCTCGCCGGGGAAAGGAGAATTTTGAATTCTATGAGTTGGCAAAGTTGTTGCCGCTGCCTGCAGCCATTACCAGCCAGCTTGACAAGGCATCCATCATTCGACTTACAATTAGCTATCTGAAAATGAGGGACTTTGCTAATCAAGGTGATCCTCCATGGAACTTGAGAATGGAAGGACCTCCACCCAATACATCAGTAAAAGGTATGGCATAAATACATTGTATTGTATCGACTATGGCAGCCTTTAGTAACCTCTAAATTGAAATTTTTACCATCATCCTTTCTTCTTTCCCTGCATATCAAATCCTTTAAAGGGATACAAATGTGGAAATCTGAGGTCTGCATGAGAAAGACACCATGTGAAGGTGAAATAAACCTCTTTTATTTATTTTTATTTAACAACAAACCTACTGATATAAGTATTACAACCGTAAGTCTTTTGGGAAACAAATTTAACTGTTTGTAGTTATTTAGCAATGATTGTGTTGGTTTTCTTATTTTAATATTTTATACATGAGTGTATATGAGAGGAACATAGTGTTATTTCTTGATTTGAGGACTGGAACAATCACATAATTTCCATAATTAAAGCTTAAAGGTTGAACTGTGTCTTCAAGCTCATGAGCGTGACATCAAAATTTTTAAATCTTCAGATTAGAGACCACTATTTTATTTGCCGTTCTGCAACTCGTATAGAATTTATTTTGATTTCTGAGCCTGTAGGCCAATATAGTCTGTTTTCAATACTGAATGCCTTCTTTTCATGTTTAAACTAGTAGTTGGGTAGCAAAACTAATGTTCTGGTCATGGGTCTCCATACAAGTCTGGTATTAGAGGAATCAGAAATTTGATTTTAGAGGCTATACGTGTATTGGTCCTAACTAGAGCTTCCAGTGACTTGTATAAACGGAACATTTTTGTGTAATTTTTCACTCATGCTATTTATGTCTGATAGGTATTATAAACTAATGATTTATTAAACTACAACAACTGACCACAAAGGGTTGCTGGTGCTGCCAGTGAAAAGAGCGATTAGTTGCTCTTCCATTTAAAGGAAGAAAGATTAGTTAAGCAAAGTTGTAATTTTCAGTGAATGGAGCTAGACGTGGAGGGCAGCAACCAAAGGACTTTTAGGCTGATAATTTATTAGCTGGATATGTTTGCGTCACTTCATGTATTTTGTTTATATTATCTGCCATACCATGTATAATTTTAACGAAGAAAAAAAGGATAATAATTGTGTCATCCAGAGCATGAGTATAACATGGTTCATCAGGCTTCTTAAACAACATGCAAATATTCACCATTTTTTCAGAATGAGAGTTTGCTCTCCAGTAATTAAGCAATGTTTCAAGATGGGTATAAAGTGAAGTTGTTCTAGGATCTACGATCTGTCAAAATAAATAATTCCTCCCAAAATTCCTATGACTAAGCTTTTACTAGATGTCCTGTATTGCAGAAAGTGATCTTTGCAGATATGTGTATGTTTTTGGAGTATCTGGGTTTTGTTTCTGTTATCTTCTTGTGGAATCTATATATTGATATATAATATATATATTGATATAAGAATATATATCTGAATACTGAAACTTCTTTTTGGCAAAGACACTGACAAAGGAAAGATTTTTTAAGAGAAAATTAAACCTTTTTCGTAGATAACAGCATAACTAGTCTGGTTTGCGTTAACGTATTCTTCCCTATAAAAAAAAATTCGGTGAACAGTTAATGTCTTTCTACTTTCTAGTGAGTTATTTTTTATTCCTCGAAGCATAATGGTTATGTTGAGGATAGAGAAATATTTTTGCCTTTGATAATATTTGCATAGGATTTCTTTATACCCAGATTGATTTTTTATTTTTTTATTTTTTTTAATTAATACTTAATTATTACTAATAAATGGTGTTTCATTGTATATGAATTCACTAGAAGCAGGATTAACTGTATAATAGTGGTATGTTTTATTACTTCACCAGTTCTCCTTACATGTAGATCTGTTAATGCATTCTGATCAAACATTCATGAAATTACATCAAAAGAAATTCATTTTCATTTATTAAGGTCATTTTTTGCTGGCCTTGAGGAAGTTCATGAAGATAAACAAGCTTGTGTAAATAGCTTGCAGTTTCATATAGAGTATAGTTGATATTCCTACAATAAAATATCAGGTATTATACTTTGTGCATGCCCAAGCAATCTCCTGAATAGACTCAAAAAGTTTATGAATGGTATGGGGCATAGGGAACTACATTATTATTTTTTTTCACTGCCTCCCTCACTTCCTCTCTCCCCATCCCTACCCAATGTGATGGTCTGCTTGTGTTAATAATTAAATTTCAAAGATTAGTTTAAAGTTTGTTCCCCAGTACTGTACAGCAATTTATTCCTTTTAATTTAGTATTTCAGAAAGGTCCTTTACTTTGCCCTGTATTTGTCATAGCTTTCCTGAAAAGTCTATGAAAGCTGATGAGTTTGTTCTCTTATGCCTATTGTGTAGTGATTGCTACAAGTTTTGCTTGCAAATGAACTCTAAGGTGACTCCATATAATGTTTTCAGAGTCAATTACTTCATGGAAATATCTTGAGCAATTGGAAAGTAACAGATAGTTTTCTCCATTATTTTAGAAATATCTATTGTTATAATACAGATCAGATCTACAATGAACATTATGCATTATTCAAGAAATGACCAGGCATTCTCAGCAGTGTTTCAGCTAAATAACTTATGATTGTAACCTTTAAAGAAATATCATTGTGGTGACTATTGGTAAATCATTTCTCCATTCATAGTAATCTTTATTTAGAGGCTATCTAGAAACCATTATATCTTTTATTAATCTTAAAAGCAATAGCCAGTGATTTGACATTTGCTAAAAATGGATAAATCTTCCATCAGCAGACTTCAGTCAATTTTTTTTGACGCATTGTCTAAGGCTTTCTGTATGTAGGAAGTATTAGTCCTTGTAAACAAATACAACTTGAAGCAGATGAGTTTAAAGATTACAGTTCTCAAAGATCAGGAAATGATTATTTTATGACAGAAGTTGATCAAAAAGTTATTTAGAGTCAGTAGGAATAAAATTGTTATTTGCATACCGTGTACATTAAGTTACGAATAACAGTATGGTTTCCTTTTGTTTCCCAGCCCTCTGAAGTTTTTGACTGCCTGTATTTAAGGGAAATATTCTGAAGAGAAAAAGGAATTGCTAAGCAATTTTTTTATCTTTTTTTTTCCACAAAAGGACTTTTCTGAAAGTTCAGATCTGAGAATGAATGTGTTTTTGTAGTGTGTACAATATGTTCAGCCAGTAAGTAGTGGCTTACGTGACATGTCACTGTAAGTCCTCCAGTGTATTCTGGTGGCATCACACAGAGCAGTCCCCATAGTTCTTCGGCAACATTGGACTGTTGTGAGCACCTTCATATTTTGGAATATCACTGTCTGCAAAAGTACTGTTGTGTTCTGTGATGTGTGGAATATCTGTGGCTGATGCAAAGTCATACCTTGTATACTGTTTTTGGTGTTTTGGAACACCAGTATTAACTCAGGATCACCTTCACTGTAAAAAGAAGGCTCCTGACTCCTGATCTTGAACAGAGTTCCTGACAGTTTTCATTTCAGTTTCTCTTGAAGCGGCAATTAAACTCAGTAGTCTGTACCTAATTCTGTAAACCCTTGTTCTGTGTGTGTTGGCCCCTTTGACTGAAAAAAAGCAATTAAGGGATTACCTGTAATTTCAAGCTATAATTGAGTTTATTGTCAACATCATTTTTTTTTTTTTTAAGCCAAAAATTATTTTACGTGTGTAAAGTTATCTTGTTTATATTCTGTCATGAGGGATGAAGTGAGTGAGATTCACTAAGGAGTGAAAAAGATTTCAGTACAAAGTACTGACTTACTGGTAGGCTGCACAAAGACTTCAAACTTGCATATTTTTCAGTCAGTTATCAGTGCAAACAAAGTATAAAAAATAGGTTGAAAAAGAACTTGATGTTTTAACATACTGTGGAACCTGGGATTGAGTTCAGTGCTTTGAATTTTCTGAGAAAGAAAATAAGCGATAATAATTGGAAAGTATGGTAAATGTCACATGAGATTATCTTCATTTAAATTATATCTACTTATTTATATACTAGATAAGTATATATTTGGAAGAGACAAATAAATGGTTCTGTTCTGAATCATCTCATTGGGTAACATTATCTGTTGTCACCCTCTTGTATTTTAAACGGAATATTGTCTTCTGAGTAGGAGAAGCAAGATAGTACAAGTCTTCCCCTGCTAAACCACACAAGCTTTCCTCTGAGAGCAGCCTTCACTTCGGCATTACTATGCACTTCTCTTAGAGAAACCATCTACAGAGGTGAAGAAATAAAAATCACTTTGATCTTCACTGTTTTTGACCCAAAGCACTGTTTTTAACTGTCACACATGAAAAGATCAGATGGCATAGCAAATACAGTGTAACGCAGGTGATTTGGCATTATTGTTTGCCATGAAAGGGGTCTCCAGATCTGGTTGTCCTGCTTCACACAGATCTTCTGCTCTTGTACTGGAAAAATCTTGAGAGCTCTGTAATTTATCTCTCCTTATCTTGCAGGCATTTTTCTTATTGATAGGAGAATCTGATTACTTCTGATGTGAAAGCCACTATATACTGTTCTGGTTGTGTATAAGTATTAAACACTGATTATAAATGTAATACCTATCCATTCTAAACTTAGTTGACCATAGGTTTAGCATTACAGCTGTGGTAAGCTGTTTAATTATCTGTCTTTTACATAGGTTAAAAGAAAAAGACTAATAGGTGGGGTTTGAGTGTAAGAAACAAGAGCTTGAAATTTCAGGCAGTCAGTGGTAAAAACGTTAATGTTCTTTGTGAGAATTATTGATGGTTTTCTAGTGTGAAAGATATGGAACCCAGAATGAGGTAGCTCTGTTTGAATCTCATCGTGATAGATAAGATGAATTGAATACTGGACTCAGAGTTGGTGGTTGCCTAGTGACAAGTGATCATGACCTGATTGCTTTCAATCTCTGCAAATGGAGTAGGGTGCCAACCAATATACTTGGTGCTTTTTAGGGACTAATTGCCTAATGGTGAAACTTACATGTGAAATTGATTGTGAGGAAAAATATAGATGGAAAAATTAGAATAAAAGTTGGCTAGAACTCTAAGAGGGAAAAATTATATGAAATAATGATTTCTTATGCATCTGAAAATATACAATTGCATACTTTTTCAGAATGAATGCTAATAATTTGGAAATGTATGTCCATTTATTAAAAAAAAAAAATGGGGGGGGGCATAAAAGGGGAATATAACGGAATCACAGAATTTTAGGGGTTGGGAGAGACCTCTAGAGATCATCTAGTCCAACCCCCCTGACAAAGCAGGCTTCCTAACCAAGTTGCACATGTAGGCGTCCAGGTGGGTCTTGAACATCTCCAAAGGAGGAGTCTCCACAACCTCTTTGGGCAGCCTGTGCCAGTGCTCTGTCATCTGCACTGTGAAGAAGAATCTAACAGTTAAGATAAAGTGGAATATCTCAGCTGTCAGAAGTATACAAAGAAAACACTAAGGAAAAATCTAGAAGAGGTGGAAAAATGAAAGGGAGCCCAATTTCCCAGTGTATCAACAGAACTACTAAAATTATTCAGACCTCAGAAGGCTGATATGTATCACAGAATCACTGTAGATTCATTTGAGTTGAAAAGGACCCTTAGATTACCTTGTCCAGTGTTATTGTGCTCTCTGTTCTATTTTCCATGGAAATAAATAGGAAGCATTACTTTTGGAGCAACCTACATACATTGTACAGTGGGATATTTTTAAGGTTTTCCACTTATTAGTTCCTAAAGTTATGGTTTTAAAAAAAGTGGAGGAATATTAGTAGATCATAGCCTATAAGAGTGTACTGTATAACTGAAAACTTGGCAAGCATATCTAATAGAAAAGTACAAAGGAGATTCTCTGGGTTTCTTCAGAAACTCATCATTAGTAAACTGGCAGTAAATACGGCATTTTTATCCTGAATTCTCTGCTACTGGCTGTTGCTTTGTAGTGAATTTTGCTATGAAAGTTTGAAATGTTTTGGTTTTCTTGTGATGAAGAGCAGGAGCAATCTGGAAAGCACTTAAGTTCAGCTCCCATTTCTTGTGCATAAGCAAAGACATGAAAAGAACTTTCCCTGTCCTTTCAGTGCTAGCAGAAATGATAGAATGATTTAGTTTCCAATGGTGTTTTATTTGTATCATAAAAAGTTCTATCCATCACTTGTGTGGAGACACAAAGCATTTACTGCTGTTAACAAATTAATACGCCTTATAAAATGATGTCTATCAGATATCAGTGCCTGCAAGGTTTGCTTATTGCTAGAACTCCACCTTACTACTTAACAGTTAAATAGCAAAACAACCAAACAGGAAGTGTTTATAAGAACAAAGAAAAAGAATGCATGACTTAAATGCCTTCTCTCTTTCCCCCAGCCTCTATTAGGAAATGTATTTCCATTCTATTGCACTGCTGTTCATCTTCCCCTTTCTCTTCTTGTCTTCTTACACTGACTTGGTCAATTTTCATTTACTGCTGTTAACAAATTAATACGCCTTATAAAATGATGTCTATCAGATATCAGTGCCTGCAAGGTTTGCTTATTGCTAGAACTCCACCTTACTACTTAACAGTTAAATAGCAAAACAACCAAACAGGAAGTGTTTATAAGAACAAAGAAAAAGAATGCATGACTTAAATGCCTTCTCTCTTTCCCCCAGCCTCTATTAGGAAATGTATTTCCATTCTATTGCACTGCTGTTCATCTTCCCCTTTCTCTTCTTGTCTTCTTACACTGACTTGGTCAATTTTTGCATTTTCTTTATGTTTTTTTTAAGGCAGTTGACACAGTTTATTTTTTTTGTTTCTTTTATGTTTTTTTTAAGGCAGTTGACACAGTTTATTTCATTTGTTTCTTGAACACTCTTTTAGTTCTTGGATTGGTGAATAGGCATAAAGTCTTCCTCTTTCACACAGTTTTGGTGTTGATTTCTGTATACCTTCATTTTTCTCCATGTTTGTAACTGCATTTCTAAAATTCTTGGTGAAGTCATAGTATTGAGAAACACATGAAAACTTGCTATGTAGAAGAAAATAAAAAAATGATTAACTGTTTATTTCAGATTTTTTTCCTTCACTGTATATCTCCATTGATAATAATCCACTTTGTCATTTAAAATTCACATTCTTTCCAGATGAAAAATGGTGGATATTGTAATTCTAATTCATAGCTGAGAATATTGACAGTATGGACTGTGTGGGTTGAATAGCATGGGCTTTAGTCTTGCAATGGTAAATATGTCAGGAGGAAAATTATACTGATGATTGCATTGGCTGCAAACATGGTGATGATAAAACAAGTCAGGGAAAACTTCGAACTTAAATTAATTACTTATCATATGATAACAGATAATGTCAAGAAGAGTTGATTATTCACTCAGTAGAAATTTCTATGTAAAACTTTGTTACAACAGTCCACTTTTCCAAAATGTTTCCGTATGATTTTACATTCATGTTTTATTTTGCACAGGTTAACTCCAGGTGGTCTTTTGTAGAGGCATGAACATCTTAAACTTTTTGTGCAGTCTATGTAACTTTTTCAAATTATGGAAGTGATGGGGTTAGCCAATTGCAGATGTGAATAAATCCAGTATGCCAAAAATGTTTCCTCTACACTTTGCTTATAGTAATCAGAAACAGACAAGAAGTCATCATTGCTGTAGCTTTGATCTGTAAGATGAAAAAAAGACTCTTGCTATCTGTAGATTGAAACATCTAATAGAACTTTTGTCTTTTCCTTTATCCTATTCTGAACAGAAGTGACATTGCTATGAAGACTGTTTTGGAAGAGAGCTTCTGTAAAGCTTAATGTTACAGTGCTCCATATTGTAAAGAAGTGGTTTAAGAATTGCATCTTGTGGTTGGATTTAAGTTTCAATATAAACATCATACCTGAATCTCCTTGGCTGAGTAGAGAATATGAAATCGTGCTTAAAATCCTGCTAACTTCGATAGTGTTCAGCAATACTTTTCTTTTTCTTTGTATTAATGTAATTAACTGTATTTCCAGGTCATCTGGACTTCTGTCTTATATCTCCAGTAGAATAAGTGCTTTCTTAAAACCTTGTGGAGAGCACTGAGGGGATAATAAATACATGTGCATGACAAGGCAATGAAATAGAGCAACACTGCAAAAACTAAAGTAGACAAACCCTTACATAGCATCTAGATATGATGATGTAAATTAATGGGATTCTTTTTCTAAGTTATGAAGTTATGACTCAGAAAATATTTTGTCTGAAGTGAAAGTAACTACAACCCACATTGTTGTTTTGTAGGGTTTTTTTTTGTTCTTTATTTTTTATTATTTTTTTATGGATAGAGCAAGTCTGTATTTTCCATTTTGTGTAATTTCAATTACGTATTTATTAGTATTTTCCTAAGTGACTGTCTAAATACTTAAGTGGTAAATAATCTCCAGAGCCCTGAAAATGAAATTTTGAAGTACATGAATTTAATAATAATTCTTATTTATATTTAATGGTCATATTGGATACAGGTAAGATTTAGATATTCAAGGCAGACCAAAAATTTTCAAAATCAAAGTTCATCAATTTTATATCTGTGGAACTTGCAAGTATAAACACAGTCTGACCAAAATTTGACCACAGTATCAACACATCTTAATTTCTGTAACTGTTATCTTTGAAGACTGAAGAAGGAAGTCAAGTTTCCACCAAATCCCTATGCTCTTGTGGTCTTCCATTTCAATCAGGGATATAAAGTAGAATACAGTGAATCCATAGTAAAGACTTTCCCCAGGACATTAGAGAGATCAGTACAAACTGTTTTCATTAGCTGTTTGTAATTAAAGAACACCCTTCATTGAGAGCTTACAATTTAGAGAACATGTAAGCCTCTACATCTCCCTGAGACTGAGAGTAAAATAGGAATCTCCCTACTGTTGGGAAATTTGGTGATGTTTTGAAATATTCAGCTACCTTAAGAAATCGAGTTTTTGTTTGCCTGCTGCCTTTTAAGACAAGATGAATACTTTTAAAGTTCTTTGAAATTAGTCATCCTGGGATTTTTTTTTTTCCTAAGAAAAGAAAGAAAGGCAAATTCCTAATAAACTACTTAACTACTGTCATGGCCCTCCTCACAATTAGAACTGTTAGAAAATACTTACCTTGATTTCAGTGCTCAAGTCCCTGTATTTTTCACTTGCAGTTAGCTGACTGCATCTGCATGTGTGTGCATTGTATTTGTACTACGTAAAAATTGTTTTTGCTTTGCATGAAGCAATGCTACATGAAAGTAGAAAACGTAGTGTCTTATTTCATATCTGGAAAGTCTTTAAATGCATATTCATAATCATAAAAGAAAGATGGAGAAATATTTTTGTTCCATTTTTAACACACAGAATTCTTTCTTTTTTTCCTTTTTTTTCCTTTAGGTACATATCATATTTTTGTAACAGAGCAACTCTACATTTATGTATCCCCTTTCAAATTTGAATAGCTGTATATGCCAGCTGTTTCTCACCCTCCTGATGAAGCGGAGAAGTACTGATAACGCTAATAGAGAAATTGAGGCATATACAAATTTAGGGCTAGCTTTTCAAAGGAGCACAGCACCCCAACTGGGACCAGATTTCAAAAGATCTCTGATACTATTCAGTGATGAAATAAATAGCCAGATTTTCAAAAGATTTCAGCACTTTGGTAATCTGATCATAAGAAGCAGCTGCTGAGTACATTTGCAAAGCTAGTCAAGAGTGACTTGCTCAATGTCACATGAGAAGTGTGCAGTAAAGCAGGTAACAGATCCTTCTTCCCATGTCCTAAGGCTCTGTCCAGTTTTTTCGCGAGGTTATCTTCATGTCCTTGGCAAAAATACTGTGTCCAGGGATCATGTCACTAGGAAACTAGACCCACTTCTGTGAGGTGATAGTTTTCAGGATTACAAGTAAAGCATATGCTCAAGGTGAATGAAACTATCAAATAGCAAATGCTAGTTCATTTTATATTCAGTCTCTGTGTAAAATTGTCTTAATTAGGTATAACTTAGAAAAAATGCATCCAGTATTCTCTAAAAACTTCATAATAAGGTTTTCTCCTTATTTCGTGCATAAACTCCAGATGTTACTTACTCTTAAGATCTTGCTCTCTTTCTAGTTTGTCCTATTATCTTTTTTTTTGTTTTTCCTCTCCTTTTACTTCAGTTTGCTATTCTGAAGACTTAATGGGCAAGCTTTATTTCACAACTACATTTAGAGAACTGAGAGGAAATGTAACCGCTCACCTAGCCTCATTACACATTTTGTTTTTGTAAGTTTATATCTCCAACAGTCTCATTGAGGCTGTTGTTTATTATGAGGAATTGTAATCTTTATATAGACAGCTGTGTTAAGCGGTCATGTAGCTGCCTTGAGAATGTAAGTGATAACCTTTTAGAAGGTCTGCATATTTTCTCACCCATCACAAGTTTGGAGGAAGCCTCATAGATATTCCTTGGGTTAGAAACACAAAGTACTCTGTACCACAAGAGCAAAGGGATTTGGTGGAAACTCAGTATCCTTCTTCAGTCTTCAAAGAGAACATCAAGCATCAGGCAAAGCCAGTGCTCAAACAACTTTGCAGCATGTGCTCACCCACTGCTTTGATGCTCTTTGGTCTTCTGCAGTGATGATGCCAGACAGAGAACGTGGCTTGGTCATCTTCTTTGAGCGTGTTCTGAAAGTGTTCTTATTTCAATTTCCATACAAAAAGATGAATTCTGGGGAGAGCCTCTGTTTAGCCTGAACTGCATAAAAAATGATCATGAGATGATTGGTTCTTGAAGTGGAGAGCACTCGCAGAACTGTTTTGTTAAGGTACGATGTTGAGCAGCTGTGATAAGCATTCAGTCTGACTTCTTGCAGACACCAGACAGAGAATCTCATCAAGTAATTTCTGCATCTGTTTGAGTTGCAGGTTTATCTCTTACAAAGGTATCTTGTGTTGATATAAAGCATTTAAATGATAAAGAATCAACCGCATCCCTGGGCAGATTGCAGCAATGGTTAATTACTGTCACTGTGAAAAAAGTGTGCCTCATTTGTAGTCTTATTTCAGTTTCAGCTTCCAAACACTGGATCTTGTTATGCCTTTTTCACTAGATTAATGAGCTGCCTACTGTCAGAAATCTCTTCCACATGTAGGTATTGTGATCCTCTTAACCTTCTTTTCAGTAACTAAATAAATTGAGCTTTCTTAGTCTTTCACTATAGGGAATGACTTTCTGAAGTCTAATCACTCTTGTAGTTCTTATTTGAGCCCTATCCAATTTTCTAACATATTTTCAGAATGGAGGAAACCACAGCTGAACACAATATTTTAATAAATGTCATAAAAGCCTGAAGTTTAAATTCCAATATCTATTTCAGTGTGATATTCTCTGGCTTATTCCAGTGGCATACTTAATATACATTTTGTTGTAACATGAATAGCTTTATTCTTTCCTTTTTTCACAACTTTGGTCATTAACATGGATTTTTCTCTCTCAGTGGTTTATAGTGGCTCTGGCTAATGACTGAACAATGACTGTAAATTCTCAGGCCTAGCTGTGACTGCTGAAAGTTATCCTTGGTTTTTATTTTTTTCTCAACAGCAGAGTTATTTCAGTAGGGCTAGGTTGTAGTATAGAGAACTGAACTTAGAGAGCAAGCATCACAAAATGAGATTGGGGAAGCTATCTAGTAATCTTCTGGGGAAAGTGGTTTTCACCATTAAAATCTCAAATGGGCTAGGATAGATACAACTGTGGTTTTGGCTTACCTGCAGAATTCAGGAGATCTCTGGAAACAAGCATCTGCCTACAACCACTCTGCCACAGTCCTGTGGTGCACAGGAACTAGGGCTCTGCAGGAAAGGGAACTCATCTTCTAAAACTTCATGTTAAATGAAACCAGAGATTATATGGAAATAAGAGGAAAAGCTCTTCTGAACCTACACTTCTCTCGGTTTAAAATTAGAGCTAAATGGACTTAGGCTATCTGTGTGGTTTCAGAACAGCTTTCTCTAGCTTTTTCAGGTAACAGAGATATGACACTTTTCTTAAAGAAAAAATGTCTTCTTTAGAGCCAGGCATCTTCTTCATGAGTATAACTGAATTCTAGATTTTGCCATTGACTTCCTTTCATTTATATTCTCAACAGTAAATTCTGGGAGTAATAGACAAAGATTTCATGTTCTTAACCGTTTTCTTATGTTAATTGCTTTGGGAGAAAGATTCTTTTATCTCCTTTTTAATCCCTTATAAAAGCTGTCTCTTGAGACTCTTGGTCATTTCCCACAGCTTTCCAAAAATGCAGTTAGATTCATTCAACTTTCCTACCCCAAACAGCAATCTTTGGTCAGCTTGAGAGAAACTACCTTTGCACTTCAGGGGCTTTCAGATTTTGTCCATTCTCAACAATTTGGGCTGATTACTTCAATCTATCCTGCAATAAACAAAGTGGTATAAGATCTTGAAATCTTCTCTTGTGAAGCATGTGTATAAGGGAAATCCATGGCTCAGAGTCAGTATTGCTCACTACTGCCCTGCCTGGAGTGCTGTTGCAGGTGGACTAGATAGTTATTTGGCTTTATCTTGATCTTTGTCTTCCTCATTTAGGGTAAACCTAAATAATGATAGGTTGTATTAGGAACAGGGTAAGTTAGGTTGTGTTTCTGCAGGTTGTTATTTCTGCTGTTAATAGAGATCTTCTTTGTATATATGTGTATTTTAGTAAGTTACAGTAGAGTTAATAAGAAAGTTGAAATCACCAGAGTCTATTTGTAGTGTATTTTATGCTTTGAATGATTTCATTTAATGCCTCTGTTTAGTTTCATACTGATCATTTATACCAACCAAAAAGAAAAAGAGAACAAGGAACCTGTCATCAATCATTCATTTAATCAAGTAGCAAAAGTAGATAAATAAACATACTGAGTTAATTATTATTCTGTATGTAATGATTGACAATAATGTTAATTTATTCCATTTTTAACCTTTGACTGTCAGTGTAGTTGGGATTAATAAGTACTGACAAAATGAAAAAAAATGCATTTTTGATAGCCACTGAAAGTTGTTAGTGTTGGAGTGCTTTCCCCTGAAATTTCTCTGAAGATGTATCAGATCTATTTTGTGCTATTTTTCACACCTTTTTGTGCCACGTTTCATAGCGTTTTGGTAATAGCTATTAGTTTACAGACATATGGCCAGGAATATTTTATGAATGAAAAGGCTTTCTGGAATATACAACATTACTTTTTCACGTTTGTTAGAGATTTGTAATTTGAAAATCTTAAAAATACTTTGCACATATTATTGCATAGTCTATTAAAAGGATGACAAAAAGTCAGTGGTACGGATAGTAACTTGTCATCTGGCCCTTCCATCAAACAAGATTTCTTCCATATGAATTCTCTTTTCCTTCTTCTCAAAGTTTAATTGGATCCATCCAAAGTGGGGAGAGGATTTCTGGGACCCTTTTCAGAATTCCAAAAGTTGCTTTCACTGTCAGCAGTACAGGAAGGTCAGTTCAACCACTTCTCCCTCAGTTATCACCAGATTGTGTCTCTGTGACTTAACAGGTAACTAAAGATTTAAGTTTATCAGTTACTCTGTGTTTTAAAATATTTATTTGCGTCATTTTTTCATGTAGATTGCACTGTCCTGAACAACGTATGAGGAGAACATTTTGCAGCTGTTTTTTAAATACTGTGTTGTGATGTCCAAACAAATAGAAACCATAGTGTATGACATAATTTTCAACTAGTTTTCAATGGTGAGTCAGTGAGCATAATACTCTCTTTAGCAGAAATAATACGGGTTTATTCAGGCATCTTTCCTGTAAAATTTCAAAAACTTTTGTTACATATCTCAAAGAGGAACACAGCCTCGCATTTGAATCTGGCTGTTTTTAATATCTAAATCTGCAACTTCAGAATCATTAATAGATAAATCTGGATTTTACAGATTTCATTTAGATCAGTTTTTTTCTGAAAGGGTGTCATAGCTGCACAGGCAGATCATTCCTCAGTTGGATGCATGTCTTCGTGTGCTGCATGGTTCCTTTGCATTTCTTTTTTTAAGAAATTTAGGAAGACAGAGATGATATTTTTCCATACACTGGTTAGCGGGTACTAACTACTAAACCCAAACAAAAAAAGAAAGTGTTACTTTGAACAGTTCTGCCATCATAAAAGAAAAAGTAGAAGAGATACAGAGATTCAGAAAGAAGTCAGTTGTTGTTGTGTGTGTAGTGTAAGTCTTTCAGAGTGGTTTTTCTGGGATTGTCAGGGACTTACTGGGAGACCGGAGACCACAGAGACAAGGATACCTGGCCATCTTATGGTCTTCAGAGAGTCTGCTGTTCTGTTGGACTTGCAGTTGGTCAAGCCAAGGAAGTGGGTGGTAGGGCTGTCTGTGGGCTTGCAGCTCTCAATGAGCTTTGCATGGTGCTCACAACACAGCCTTGCTGGTGAGAATGCATATGAGGAGCCTCCAGCTTTCCTGTAGCAGTAATTGCCAAGGCAATTTGCAAGCTATAGAGCTATTAGGGAGGGTGGGACTGGAGAATATTGCAACTGCTAATCTGTAAGCAGAAATAACTAAAGAGGAATGAAAAGAGCTGCTATCACTGCCCATATCTTGACTGAGAATTTTCTTGTCCTGTATTCCCTCACAGGCAAAGCTTTGTTTTCATTTTTCTATCTTTAAGTTTCTCAAATTTCACTCTTTGGGTGAACAGTGATGTTTCTGATCCAAGTCACATTGAATTCTGTGTGTTTTCAGTAAATGCACTCTTAACTGAGATTTGTCCAACAAAAGCAATGTAAAAAAATGTTTAGAATTATTTTCTCCTCTTTATTGATTCACTAAGCCAAAAAGACAAGACTCCTGGCTTTATCACAGTGATGAAAATAGAGTGAACAACTGCAAAAATTCTTGAAAGCAACTGACTTTATTCTTGATTCTGCAGTGAAATATTTCCCTGACCCCTTCCCTGGGCTGAGCTCAATCCCGCCCTTTGTGTATGACAGCTTTATGTTTATTAGCAACTGTTTTCTCCTAGCTAAGCTTGACAAAAGCTTAAGATTAAAAGGACTATATTATTCTGACTCTTCCTTTTCCTTGAGAAAACTGGAAATATCAGTAGACACATTCCTGATAACCTGTTCCATATCTACTTTCTGAGCATTTGCACTGACTCCCTGGTCCAACTAGTGCTGGGGAAAGTTGGTTCCTCTGAGAGGGAAGCTATACTGTTGTAGATCAGCATCCAGCTAGCTAACTGTCAGTACCTTTCATAGCAATTTTCTTCATACCTTGATTTTATTTTATAACAGCCATTCTAGAAAATGCAGCGTCTCTCTCACTAAAGAAATTATTCTTATTTTGAGAATAGAATATCCATTTTTCATTCTTTTACATTTCTATCCTATAAAAACTCATAATTAACATCATATTTCAAAGTAGGTTTTATTTCATTTTTTTTAACAAGTTTAACATACGTTGTTCGTAAAACAGTATAATTTATTTACCCTAAGAATTCTAGCCAATCTTTAATTTTGCTGTTGAATAATTATACCAATCAGAGGCATAAACCAAGGCAAAATTTTGAGATTTAAATGAACGTCACACCAAGGCCTATTTGTATTTTTAGAATTCATAAAATTAACTGGAGAATATGTTGTAATACCATGTCTAACTGTGTTGACATTCTATGCTGATAGCTAATTCTAGGTTAGGTAACTTAGTAGTTAGTTGTCAGACTGTGAATTTTTGTAAAAATAATGATATAATTGTAGTATCAGTAAATCTAAATTTGGCAGTTTCTCCACTCAGTACTTGAATATTTCTTTAAGTAAAAAATACTGTTTTTTTTTTTCTTCATGTCTAAAACAGTATTGGTAGACTGAAATGTTATTTAATGGAAGTTCTTTTATTTCCAATTTAATTGCTCCCGACTTTCCTATCTTATATAGCATTTACTAAGTATTTGAATTATATTTTCCTTTGTATTTTACTGGGCAGCTTATGTACTCAGAGCATCACCTAAGTACCAATAACACATTCTTGACTGAATAATGATGTATGTTGAATGTTACTTTTTTTGTCTTATAAATGGATGGTAATTTACACAGCTGTGGATATGGGATGTTTCAATCCCAGACCATGTTGTAAGAAAAATTGAATGACAGTGAGCAAAACAGCAGTAATTATAAAACTAATTACTAAATGCTGATGATGCCCATAGGCTTTGCATAACTAAAATTAGAAAAGGAAATTGCTTTCGGCTTCAGAGAGGCAACATGCTAGTTATTTCACTGTTTCAGTCAAAATGGAACATGGTGTGTAAAGTTCAATCAGGAAAAAAACACATTAGTTTATGCACATAATTTTTTATTCAGAAATGTTAAGGAATTCATCCTTTTTGTCTTTTAATACAGATATATCTGTAACAGAAATCAAGAAAAGTGATGTGAAGCTACTTGTTGAACATCTTTCTATATAGTTTTACGAGGCCCAATTTAACATTGAATTACTTTAGCTTTATGCTTTGTCAAAGAACTTACTTGAATATGAAAAGGAAGTGTGTCCTGTCATGTAGGCCCCTATGAAATAAATGTTTGGGATAAAAACAGGAGACTGATTTTCAAAATTGCCTCAGCTGAGTTTCAGCTCTTATGTATCCCGAGTAGCTGAGGACTATATTCATCTGCCAGACATATGTGAGATTTTCTAAGGCTCGAACTGCTGAAATGAAACTTTATGACTACTTTCACTGTAGTATATATTTATATATTTTACATTTTTGCCTGTATTACATATACATTAATACATACCTATGTTTAGATATATGCATAAGATGCTAAATGGGACATTCAGATATTAATGTATCAATTTAACATGCCTTGCATAAGACTGTGATATGCATTTCAGTGTGTATTTTGTGGAATACTACATTCATGCTTTTTCCTGCTAAAAGAGAGCTGCTTGTGCATTTATAGCATGCTATAAAAATTACACAAATAAGAGTTGAAACACCAATCAGCTCATGAGCTAAAAATGTATTAGTGACATGAAGACAAAGCAGTGACAATTTAAGAAGCATACAATTACCTTTTGCTACACTCAGCTTAATATTTTGAATCTATGCTTTTAATTCATATGAAATTACATGGACATTATGGGATTTATTTGATTTGTGGGGAGTGGAGGGATAGGTTTCCAATGTTTGGGGTTTTTTGATTGTTTTGGTTTTTTTCATTTCTTAGTTTTTCTTTACTTTTTTAGCAGAGCTGTGAAATGCTTATACTTGGCCTGTGTAGGTAACGGATGGACACTTTCTCAAAGATTTGAGTGGAATGCTCTTTGCATTTGACGTAAGTCAAACAAAAACCACCAAGTTTAAATGTATTTTTAATTCCAAATTTGTTCAAATATATCTGGATTTAATAGCCATTGATCATAAAATCTAAAACTGAGAAATCTTTTATCCAAGTGATTTTAAAAATTATATATCCCGCTAAATTTTCTCTTTTCTGGTAATTACCCAGGAAGTCTTAGTGAAATATTTTGGCATTCATATGAAAATATGATTCAACCATAGTAGAGTAATACAGTATCTTTCCAACATAAAACTTTGAAATAAAAAAATATTTTTTAATGTGATCCATTGAGTTATTTTTCAAAGGCAGATAATCTGAAATTGAAGTGTCACCTATTAATGTAAGGAATAAAAAGAGAATGTTTGTTTGACGTATCTGATATTGTACAACTAAATTCTGCAATCCTCATTTTGACAAAATCTAGAGGCAAATTTCTGCATAGTTGTCAGGAGCAGATTGTAATGGTTCTCATGTACTGTTTCTGTATATGGTACTTAAAATTTCCATCCAGATTTGTAAAAAAAAAAAAAAAAAAAAAAGACTTAAAGGGATACTGAAGACATCTAAACCTGTCTTCTTTCTCATGTTTGTTTTTATTTTCTTTGCTATTAATCTCAGCAGTAGCATTATTAGTAACGTTACTTCTATATTTCCATTCTCCAGGTCACATTAAAATTATTAAGCGATGTTAGTAAATTATACTGTCTTTAAAAGGCACTAAAAAAATGCAAATAACAAATCTCCCTATAAAGAGAATGCTATTTTTCTCAGAGATTTCTGTCATGTTGCACTTTAGTGATCCGTATTGTGTGAAAAGAAACAATTTATTTTCAGTACTTGAAGGATACAGAGTGTCTGACAGACTGCTGTCATACCCTGTTGTTTTTAACATAAACATTACAGCTGTGTTTGCTTTGAAATATTTGGCTATTATCCAGTAAATCTGTGCTGGAACACTAAATTATCACCTCATGCCTTCCCTGTTGTAAGAAAGTGCTTTTGCCAAGAAAACATTGTTGCTGCCTTTTTCTACTTTTTATTTATTTTCTAATATACATGCACGCATAAGTTAATAAATAATAATTCTTATTTTATCATCATTTCAAGGCTACTAACTGATGAATGTCCTGAACTAGTGAAAAATAACATGCAGACAGAAATACATGTGAAAGTCCTAAAAATATATATTTTTGGCCCTAGTTTCCAGGATATTTAAGATGTAAAAAATTAAATCTGATTATTCATCCATTTTCTTGATAGATTCTGAAATGATTTGTATCTTTGCTGTTGTCTTCCTTACTTTTTCTACAGTTATATCGTGTCATATTATGTAAGCTTTTAGGAAGTAACTACAGCAGATGAAAACAGAAAACTCCATATATGAGGAGTAACTAAGGGATCTAGAGTTTTTTATTCTGGAGAACAGGTAGCTGAGTTGAGACCATCACTCTCTACAACTGTGTGAAATGAGATTTTCTGCAGGATAGGTTTCTTTTTTCTCAAGTGACTAGTGATAAGATGTGCAGAAACAGCCTCAAGTCATGCCAGGGGAAGTTTAGTTGAATATCAGGAAGAATTTCTTCACAGAAAGGTTAAAGAATAGTGTCCAAAGAGATAGTGGAGTTCCCGTCCCTTGAAACAAGAGACATGTGGACATGGTGCCTGGGAAACGGGGTTTACTGGTGGAATTAGTACTGTTAGGTGAATGGTTGGACTTGATAATCTTAAGGGTCTTTTCCAACCTAAATGATTCTATGATTCTCAGTTTACGTCATTAACTCAAGATGATCAATGTTGAAGAAGAATCTAGAATTTAGCAACTGTAAGCCTTACCCAATTAATTCGTACTGAAAAATCAACATTCACAGATATTGCACCAGATTGGATATTTTTCTTGTGTGTCTATATGAATTTGGAGGAATTAGTATATAATCTAATTTTCTTCCAGTGATCCTGGAGGGATTTTCACGTTTTCTAGATCTCTTTTTGTAAAGATGATGATTTTTTTTCTTAATTTTCAAAAACTTTTCTTCTTTTATGTACAAAGTACTTTCTGATATCATAAACAACAGATCTCCTCTATTAAGAAAGATCTAAACATATGCTTAATTTTAGGAAAATAACCAATTCCATTGATTTAAACAAGATTATAAATTTGCTTTGAGTTAGTTAACTACTTTGGAGTCCTACTGAATTTGACTCATAACAAAAAGGCAAAAAGTGGATCCAACAGTAGGACAAGATTTACCTTCTCTCATTTATTATCTTTTGGTCTATCTTTGTGTTTGTAATTCTTCATCAATTTATCAGACTATTTGACATGCTTATATCTGTAGAAATTTTGTATTCTATTTTTCAAATCTATTTTTGTGTTACTGTCCTGAAACCTGTTCTGTAATACTTTTATTACATTTCCTACACAGAGTTTTTAAGAATGTACAGGATTGATTTTAATTTGCAGAATTTGGTTTAAAACTGTTGCAAAGGCAACCAAAGCCCTTGTGAGTAAAATCTCTGAGATGTTATCATTTTATGATAAATTTGGGCTTATTTCTGCCTGTTCTGCATTATTGTCACAAGGGAATGCATCAAAGGTGTTTAGCACAAATAAACTATGTAGTTATCTTAGAAGAGAAGCCTCTGTTTTTACCCAACAAGACTGGGTCCACTTTTTCTGTGATCAGAGTATTACAAAGCTAGCAAAGAATAATTTATATCAGAGGTTCTGTGATGGAATGAAATGGAGCTCTTTTGAAGTATGATCTCTGAAAGCACAGCATGAAGCTCAAATAAAGTGAAGGACATTCGCTATTACAAGTAATGTCCTTAATAATCTTGTTAGTCTAGTCTCCCTCTGTACGAGACAAATGGAACATTATTGGCTTATGGGCTGTAGTAAATAATTTAGTTTCCAATATTCAGGCTGCTTTGACAGTAAATTAAAATGACATGAAAGGGGCTTGTTGAATAAAGAAAGTATCCAATCAAATTTAATTGGCATGACTAAGGCAGTAGAAATATGTTTTATAATTAAACCATGTTGTCTTGGAGCTTTATAAGCATGTATGAATCAAAATGTCAAAAATTATTCTTTGATACTGTGCATTTAAAACTTCGCATGGTGAATAGTTTTCTTAAACAAGGTTCTAGACATGCATATTGATTCAACATGAGAATAGTTTTAAAGTCTGATTTTCGCATTTATCTGGTGATACTAGGATTTTCTGTAAAAGATTAGAAAAATTTACAATCCTATCATACTTTAAAATATGCCTGGCTATTGTGCCAATTTGTATTCAGGTATTTCACCTGTTACATTTTGAGATCTCTAAAATTCATGGTAAAAAGTGTAAGAGAAGGGAACAGAAAGAAGCATAAAAGGAGGAGATAGGTCGCGAACTAACAAATATTTTTTATTATTTCTTTTATTTTAAAGAAATGTTTTAATGAAACATGCTAAAACTAAAAAAATACTTCTTAGTCAATTTTAAAATTCACAATTATTCATCAAATATTATGAAATGTTCAAGCCTCTGCCAATTCGATTTCAGAAAATGTATATTGAGTGTGTATTTAATCAATTAAAGAGAAAATTAATGTCTGGTTCCATGAGGGACTGTACCTTCAGAAACTTGAACGTTTCTTTGAATGATTGCAACCCCACCTAGCATACTCAATTATCTGTGCCTCTCAGTGATACTCCTTTTTCTAACTAAAGATTATATAGCTTTTCTTGTCATTTGAAATAAATTGTCACAGTGATGTCATCTGTGAAAATATTTTTTTAATTGCCCTTGTCTCACTGAAATTATGAAGAGATTGCTTCTTTCCTATGTTAATATTATTTAAGTTACAAGAAATACCAATGTGCATTTATAAGCGGATGCTAGGATTGATTAAACTTTAAGGTACAAAAGGAAAAGAGGCTGGAAATGAATGGCAGAATTCAACTTTTGTTTATAACTTCGTATGTAATGTATTTCATACTGACATGCACTCCTGATGTGAATTATATCCAGTTCTGGATGTAAATATCCATGAGACTGCTTCTGGATCAGCTCTATTTTAAAAGGAAAGAAACCAGATTTGGACAACTTCAGGCATATTTTCTCATTTTCAAGAACTCAGACCCTGTTACTCTTTACTCAAGTCCTAAGGTCTAATCCTTGATTGTGTGATTACACTGGACTCTGTTGCATCCAATGGCATGCTCTGGGTTCCAAGATAAGGGTTCAAGCTCATATGAAGCTTGTGCTACTTATACAATGAGAAAACAAACAAACAACAACAACAAAAATCACTGTGAAAAACTATTTCATCCTTATCTAGCTTCATGTTTTTCAGGAAAATAGTTTTTCTTATTCTTTGATGAGAGTGGGTGACTGCTTGTTTGTAGACAAGGGAGGGAGTGAAAAATTCTGAGTTTCAGATGAGTGATCTCCAAGTGTACAGAGCTAAATAAAGGCTCTAGCTTGTCTCATTCTGCAGCTAGAAGCCACGTTTTCCCTAAAGGAGATATAGAAATTCAATGAAGTCAAGTCTGTCTTAAATTTCTACTCCTGACAAATCTGTATTTGTCTGCTTAGCATTGTGTTACTTCCTAGTTTTACTCACTCACATTAGGCCTTGTAAAGGTTTTGAGACTAAATTGCTAAACGTTATTAAATGCCTCTTATATTCCTCACCCTAGACTGTTTCTAAATCACCATTATGCTAATTAAGCAAAATTTTACCAGCAGTGACATTTTAGGCATTGATGGTTTGTATCCTTCCAACAAGATTCAAGTGAATTCCTGTTGTAGTTGATAATTTTTAGTGAAATTCGGGGAAGGAGGTTTCTATTTTTCCAGATATGTCTTATTTGCATCAGGATAACTATCGAATACCTTCACTGAAAATTAGACTGATTTAAACTACTATTTAATGGACCTTGACTCTGTTAGATATTACTGCTATTGTGGACCTCAGATCTATGACAAGTTTTCCAATACCCAAAATTCCATTTGTGATGTCTTCACCTTTAAGTATCTCAAACAGTTCCTTCTCAAGAACTGATTCCCAGTGTCAGTGTTTGGTAATTGATTGAAATTCGGGCTTAGGGAAGTCAATGTCATAATGCAATGGTAGAATAGTGCAAGCCCTTCCATTGCCAAAGAAAATACCAAAGTATTTCTGTCAGGTCAGCATTGCAATGCAGATTTTTTTTTAATCTATTTATTATTGTTATGATAAAGTTGTCAGGCAAGCTAAATTTTGATGCATTTTTCTATAATAACATTTTGTGGAGTGACTGATTCTTCCAAGGTTGAGATTTCTGTTTTGACTCTTCAAAGTGAAGGACATATTTTTGTGTTACATTGCATATGATCTGTGTCAGCATAATTCCACTGATTTTGCTTTAACTGGCCTTGAGCAAAATATAGTGAAAAACAGTGAAGACTTCAACTTCATGATTGCTGATTACATTTCTTGCGTGCCTTATATGATTTCCTCTTCCTACAGAATTTCCGATTTCCCATTTCAGATTGAAAGCTGTTCATTTTTTCTTTATTTATCTCTTCTACTAGGATTATTTACCTTTTACCATCTAGGAGTATATTAATATATTTTTGTTTCCATGTATTTTTTCAAGGAAGTTAGTTCATAGATTCATAGATGCATTAGGTTGGAAAGGACCTACAAGATCATCTAGTCCAACCATCCTCCTATCACCATCCCTACCCACTAAACTACTAAATCAAATCCCTTAGCACCTCATCTAAACGCTTCTTGAACAGCGCTAGGGATGGTGCCTCAACCACCTCCCTAGGCAGGCCATTCCAGTGCCTGACCACTCTTTCAGAGAAAAAGTTTCTCCTCAAATCTAATCTAAATCTTCCTTGGCGCAACTTGTGGCCATTCCCTCTCGTCCTGTCACTAGTAATCTGGGAGAAGAGGCTGACCCCCTCCGCACCACAATCCCCCTTCAGGAAGTGGTAGAGTGCAATAAGGTCCCCTCTGAGCCTCCATTTCTCCAGACTAAACAGTCCCAGCTCCCTCAGCCGCTCCTCATAACACTTGTGCTC
>VXAB01009747.1:518655-540764 GCA_013399175.1 Odontophorus gujanensis | reverse complement strand
GTGTCAAAGGCCTTGCTGAAGTCCAGGTAGACTACATCAACAGCCTTTCCCTCATCTACCAGTCTGGTCACCCAGTCATAGAAGGAGATGAGGTTGGACAAGCACGACCTGCCCTTTGTGAACCCATGCTGACTGGGTCTGATCCCCTGGTTGCCGTGCACGTGCCGTGTGATCTCCCTCAAGATCATCTGCTCCATAACTTTCCCTGACACTGAGGTCAGGCTGACAGGCCTGTAGTTCCCCGGATCTTCCTTACGGCCTTTCTTGTAGATGGGAGTCACATCAGCCAGCCTCCAATCTTGTGGGACCTCTCCAGTTATTAGAGTAAGGGTCACTTCAGACGGACTAAAGATTTAGACCACTTTACTTAGGTTCTACAGTGTTTACAATTTCATGCCTCACAAGAAAAAGAAAACAGGAGGGAAAAAGAAAAGACAGATTCTGTTTTGTCTCTGTATTAGCTTCCACCAAGCATGTTTTTCTGTTACATCCCAAACAGTGTTTTTTATTCCTCACTTTAAGAGGTATATTTCTACATTTTCCATTTTTGATGAAGATTGTAATAAATTCCCAAATATCATATAACTTGGAGAAAAATATACCACTCTTTTCTCAATAAGTATTTCAGGGACTACCTTACCAATCTAAAAACTAAACAAAACCAAACAAGAACACACTACTGTATTTTCACACTGTGATTTAGTTAACTAGACATTCTTTGTAATGTCAAGAGTGTCATTTTTTTTGTTATGAAGTCTAGATTATATTCAGTCAACACAGTATAAACCTTAGGAGCTGTATTATGTGAAGAATGACCATATGTGATAGATTTTTACAGAATAAAATTCACAGTGATACAAGTGCTTACCTTTTCACAGTGACGCTTATTAGAACTTATGAGAATCATAAGAGGTAATCTCCTCCTAGAGGCAATATAACTTTGTATTTGTTTGTTAGAGCACTGTGTGTTATTGGGGAGATATACAGTCCATCTTATTTATCTGAGACAATGCTATAGTATGTGCCACAGTAACATGCACGAGTTCTTATAAGCGTTCTACTTACTGATATGTTAACAGTTTTATAGCTTCACAAACAAAATGTTTAGGTATTTTAAAAACTCTGAATCCTCATATCAAATGTCTGCTTTTCTTTACTGAAATTCGTCTTCCAGTTTTTCATGTAAGCGAAATATGGGAGTAAAAATAGTAGAATTTTTAAGGCTTTTGTATAGACTCAGGAGAGTCTTTCATGCAATATCTAACTGAAAAGGTAATGAACTGTAAAATATGTTGAAATGATTGGGGGATTAAAAATCTCTAGTGTGTAGTGACAGTACAATTATATTCTACACTAAAGGTTTCTTATATTAAGTGTAATAAATAATTTTTTTTTCCAGTATGATTAGTTGTCACCACTGTAATGATAGCTTTGACCTTCTTTATCTTCAAATGTCATTAGCCTGTGACCAACAAGTCAGGGTGTTATAGAATGAATTGGGATGGCTGTGCATGTAGCCATCCATTGAAGGTTTGTTGTTGTGTTTTGTTTTTGTTTTTTAATAGTACTTAAGTAAAGTCTGTGATAAATTTTAAGCCTGCTTGCATTGCTGCTCCTGCACAACTGCTTTACTCACATTTTCTGTCTTGCAACATGTTAATTTAAGCTATCTTCACCTTTAGCCAATACAGCTATCCATTTATTTTTAACACGTCTCATTAGCATTTTTAACATTTAGATTTATGTGTTTATAGCACATTCTCTTCCTATTCAAACAAGGGTATCCTTGTTCATCTGTCTGTAGAGATAAAGTAGAAGAATGCAAAAATTTTTCACTTTCCTTTGGGTGGTGGAACATTCAGGAGGAGGAGCATAAAATTCCCTTATTAAGATGTTTGTGTCAAGCATTATAAGGTGCAGAACGTGAGCCCCTGTTTTAACATTTCTTAAGCTTTCTTGAAATTCGAATACTATAGAAATCTGAAGTACAATTGGACTAGTCGTAGTTATTCATCAGTGTGGTGTGCCTTTGGTTCTCCTTTTTTTTTTTGAGGCACTGTATTTCTGAATGGGATGTCAGGTAGCTGGCCTGTTTGGCTCTCCGTTGTGCTCTTACTATATGCAGTAACTCTTTACCCTTTCTGTAGACTTCAGAGCATCATTTCTAGGAATAGCTGTTTCTCTTGGCTAAGGGTGCAAACAGTAAAGCTCATTTCAATGCTGCCACTTCCCTTATCCTCTGAGCTTTTTAAAGATAGTGTTTTGTTTTTTTTCTCAAAAGAAACCATATCATACAGCAAACCAAATAAAAATAAGCGTATTTTTTGCTCTAACATTTGACAGACTTTGTGAATATTATTGTTTTAACTGTCCCACGCAATTACACAGGATTGTGTCACTTAGCATTAATGACCCCACAAACAACTGCATTAATATCCAAAGTCATCTAAACAATGGCATTTCCACCCATTTAATGGACATACCTCATATGACCAGATATGAGAAATGAGAACTCAGTTGCTCTAAATTTATCTGTACCTTTGATAGGAGAACTCAAAAACTCTTCACTTTATGAGAACTTTTGATTAGGGTTTGGGTAGGTGGATAATGAAAGAGTGAAACATTGAAATGTGCCTAAATAACATGCTGTTACAAGCCTTATGATAGATTTGTGTTTGACTTAACAGCTTTTGGAACCTAATAAAAAGAACTTAATTGACAATTTCTTGAAATTGCTAAGAAAACCTAGTGATGTTGGTAGGGTATAATAAGGAGTTTTCTCATCACTGTCTTGAAGATTGAGCCTATACAAAAAAAAAGGATTTATCTCTGTGGTAACTCCAAGTAATTGATATACAGACAAGGTTTGGTTCCAATTTGCCAGCAATAAAGTTGTAATAGGGTTTTCTCTGCAATTTTAGCCTTAATGTGCTCATTCCAAAGAGCGGTATTTTTCCAAGCGAACAAATAACATCAGTAAAGCTTACGATCAGTAATAGCCCCACACTGATGCTCGCATTAAACTTGTTAAATCAATTCACTAGACACTTTCTAAAGTGGACTGTCTGTTTACTTTGACTTGCACCCTGTGAGGATTATCCATCAGTTACATTTATTTGAATGATCTTTACATTTGAAATTTGCAATTATTCATGCATGATTGTGGCTACGAATCTGTCTTCTCCTTTCCTTTCCATTTCTTTTTATTATTATTATTATTATTATTTTTGTTATTATTTTTGAAGATTTTATTTTGTAACTTCTGAATTTTTCACCTTAGTTATATGTAGGGTATGGCTACTTAGTGACACACAGTTGAATGCATTGTATTTTTAGTCTTATCCAAATCCTAAATTGAGTACTGTGCATAATTATGGTGGCTCCTCTTGATACTTATATATTTCATATTACTGTTTACTGAAGGTACCAATCCACTGTATGTAGCATTGTTCTTCTAGGATAAAAAAATTAACATATAAATAATGTAGGATTTACCATATTTTGAAATAATTAGCAAAATGTGGTAAGTACTAAATGATTTATTAAAGATGTAATTTAGTGAGATTTGCTGCATAAGATATTAGAGTGCAAAAAGCCATACTGTACTCTGCAAGGAATCGTTTTGTAGATGGTTAATCTACCAACTAGGCTTCATTTTTCTCTCAGTATAAACCCAGTATGTTACTGCACACTGCCTTTTGTCAGTAAACACAAAGAGAAATCTGAAGTAATCAATCTTGCTTATCTGTAGCATTCAGCATGTTTACCTTTCTTTTATTTTATTCTTTGGCTCTATACAATTAAACTAATACAAGAAATGCAGAGTTTAATGTTTGGAGTTGTTTGTCTGCTACTTGAGCACATGTTTTAGAAGGCAGTGCGAAAACAAAATAATGGCATTACCTTCTACATATATTAAGCAAACTGAAAATGTTTTGAAAAGCACTGAGATCCTGGAAGAAAAATGTGATGTGGCTAATGGGAAATTTCCTGGATAATGAGGCTCTGCCACATTTGTAGCTAAAATCTGCATGGCTTGTTACAATTATCTACTATTTTGTCCCACTCCCAAGGCTGAGTCCACAAGTGTGTAGCACAGTGAAGAAAAACCTTCTGCCTGTGAAACAGAACAGCTGTCCCTTACATGCATCACTTCTTTTCCTCTGGTGAAAAAAATACTTTACTTTTCCTTGAACTAATAAGTAAGTTTTTATAATGGATGTGTGGTAAGATTTTTTTTGAAGTGGTATCTAGCTCACTTTGAAAAATAGTCAGACAAAATGTATAGCAGAATACTACATCCCTCTCCGTTATTTTTTTAAAACTTTATGCCTCATATATCCTTATTTTAGCTAATCTATCTCTATTCATCATTTTTCAGTGAAGTAATTTGACATAAGTAGAGGTAGTGATGTTGAGGGAAGTGTGTCTTCTCCAGAACAAACCAGAAGTCTGTTAATGCATAATGCTTATCAAGTGTCATGAAAAAACAGGAAGAATGAGAAGTGTCATTTACTATACCTATAAATAACTCATCCAACCATCGCTTTATGTGCAAAATGTATAATGCAAGGTCTCCTTAGTTCCTATTTTGAGTTAATTTCTTCAGTAGAAATTAAGAGATGTGGAGCCTTTGCCTTTTTATAGTGATTGTTGTGGTTTTCAGTGCAGATCTGCAATCTTTAAATACAGAAAAGGGAAGAAAATGAAAGTGATACTCTGACATCATTTCCCCTATTCCTTTCTACTGCGCAGCTATAAACAGAATCAAATTGCAGACAAAGATGGAAAAAAAGGTTGAAGTTGTAAGAAGTATAGTGATGGAAGACTTGTATGTGACTTATGGTTTAATTGGTGTAGAATAACATAATTTACATAAATTCTGTCCTGTTAGATCACAAGCGTTGAAAATATACATCATTATATTGATGCATCTCAAAAGCTAGCTGAATTTTGTATTATTTTTGTATACTTGAACTATCTTTTCCCCTTTCCATGTCTTGATATAAGGATAGTGTCATCAGTTTGAAAAATGAATTCTAGAAAAACTGGGGATGTAGAATATCTCTCTCTTGATTGACACTTCCTTTTAGTCTCCTAGCAGCAGCCCATCTTGGAAATAGGTTTTCATCCCCCAGGATGGAAACAGGGATGGTTCTCTCTGAGGGGACCATGTAGGCAAATCCATGGCACCATCCAACTGGATGGCAAGCAGAAGGTGGGAGAGACTCTTCTCCAGGTGTTTGTTTTTGTTTTTTAATTTGTGTGTGTGTGCCTGGAAGCACACAGGGTTTTAGGTAACTAATGATTTTCCTAATCTGTGAGTAACTGTAATTTCAGTCTTCACTTCTTTATTCTTATACTTCTTAGGTAGTAGAACTGTATATTTTTGATGGGTTGGCAGTGGAATTGTTACAAGGGGGGCTATTGCAAGCAACATTTAATTATGAGCAACTTTGTATTACATGGGAAAGAAAGAAAAAAGAAGAAGGGTATTAGTATGTGAACTTTCAAGTTTGTGAACAAAGGAAATTGCCCTTAATCTGGAAGAGATGTTGCAGCGTGTACTGCACTAACTTATCCCCTTGTTTAGTTACATACTCAGTCTGACACGGGTCAGTAAGTACAGTACTCATGTGCTGTCACAGAAAACTTTCAAGTTGGTTTTGGTTATTAATTTTAGGAGATCTTTGAGGAATGAACAGGAAGAATCTTACTGAGTCTGTGCTTTCTTCCTTTTTATATTGGAAATTCGGTATATTTCCTTATGTTAATCCAGTTCGCTAAAATGATTTTCTCTACAAATTTTTTTAGCTAATCATAGAATCACAGAATGGTTTTGGTTGAATGGGACACCAAGGATTATAAAGTTCCAAACCCCTACCACAGACAGGGCCAGCAACCTCCAGATCTGGTACTAGATCTGGTTGACCAGGCTGAAGAAGTCCAGCTTCCTGGATACCATTGGCAACAGGCAGACCATGAACCAGCAGAATAATTTCAATAAATGATGTCAAAGAAATTAAAACAGATGTTATATTCTAAATAATAATTATCTTTTATTTCTGTGTAAACAGAGCATCTTTAGTGAGTATTTCATGAGAAATTCGTTGATGTTCTGTCATCATATATTTTTATTTTATCTTTCAATGGAGAGATCACTGCCCTATCAAAGGTTGTCTGGGGAAGTGGTCAGTAAACTGTCAGTATTGAAGCATAACAATTCCATTAGGCAATGGCATATGAGGGAATAACTTAGTTACTACCACAACCAACAGTCCTTGACCACTCCTCCATTGTACGCTTGAATCAACTTTCTCCGTGAATCTGGAGCATAGCTCAACCTGACATATCAGAGTCCTGTGTGAGTTGTCACAGTTGCTTTTTCATTATGTTCAATCTGTTCAGTAGGGGCAAAATATTTAAGACATCTTCTAATTCTAGTTTTAGATTGGGTACAAATGATTTCAGTGATTTTATTTATTGGCAGCTTTTCTTCTCATTTTGTTCTGATTTTTTATGATAAGGAAGGAAATAGTCTTCATCAAATACTTTTCCAACTGATTAAATGCGTCTATAATTGACAAGCATAGAAACAGAAATAATCCTTCCATAAAACAGATCAAGATGGAGAAAACATTATTTTTGTTTTAAGAAATGATCATTTTAATGTCGTAATAAAAGCAGTACTTCCTACTAATTAGAAAAAAAAAAGATGAAATTTATTAACATCAGTGTGAAATGTAGTTTAAATGAGTTTTGACGTAATAGTTAACATCTTTACTAGGACAACCTGACTTATTCTGTGATGTGCTTAGAAGAATCTCTGCTTTCTTTCTTTGGTTTTTCCTCTTTTTTTTTCTTTAAATTTAAGTTGAAAATAGGAATCAGTGTCTTTTAAAAATTGTTTTATCTATTTACTATTTTTTTTCTTTTTGCTGACTGATATGTAAGAGCTAGTGGGAAAAGTTTAATTTTTGATAAGAGCAACAGTTAGATATATCTACTCTTCTCTAATTTACATTTTGTTTGAGAGATATAAGGTTAATAACCAAAGTTCTTAGGAATAACATTGTTAATATGCGCTTGATTTTTTGTTTCTTGATAATGTAAATGCTAACAATTCTTAATTTATCACACAAACTACACAATTTTACTACAGTCATAAATGAACTTTTATGTTGAACACTAATTTTGACATTTCCAGTTAATTCTCCAAATGTTTCAGAAAATATGGCATCATGTAACAGTTCTTCCAGAGATTTTTGTACTGTGAACTGCGGGCAATTGCGTGCCCTAAAATTATCATCAGAGGCCTAATTGCTGCCTGTAACACTTCCCTGGCTAAAGAACTGATTAACTTTGCCCTTTGGTCACAATTAAAAGAAAAATATATCTAAAGAGAAATGAGTAACAGCATCTAAATCATCATCCCTTCTGTCTTGTGTCTGCGCTGTCTTCATTAACCAGTTCCTTTTTTTCTTTTCTTTCTTTATCCTTTTTTTTTTTTTTCCTTTTTTTCTCTAAAAATTGAATCCAGCTAGATTTGGTGGTGTTATTTTATAAGGTCTTAGTGGTTGTGTTGCACATCAATGATAACTTCAGAGATAGCAAAAAGTGCTGGCCTGTTACAAACCTAAGTATCCAGCAGGCATTGATAATATGATGCTGATCACAGCCATGTAGAAGTATAAGAAAGTGCTGGCACATCATGTTTTATGATGTACATGTATGTGGAGGCCCATGAGAATACTCAAGATGTGATCTTGTGGTGTGATGAGGAGGTCATTAGCAAATACAGTCACAGGTGTTCTGATGGTGAAGTTTGCTCCCAAAGGATTAAAGATCTGAGGCAAGGAAACTTCAGTAGTACCTTGTGAAATGGGGCTGTATTCTGAAGGTAAAGCACAGTTGGAAGATGCTAGTTTGGATGTAGAATGGGAAGATCATAATTTGGTTTTAATATAAAAAGGACATGATGAGTATGGGAAACCTACTGAGTAAGAAGAGTTATAAGGCAGGTGGAGATAGTGTCACTGTGGCAAGTGGAGGGTTTGGGAAAGGAAAGTAGAAATATATGTCCAAAAAGTGTTTGGAATAAGGAGGGAATGATGGAGAATTGCAAAAATGTGGGAGAAGGGAGGGATCACATTGTTTTGAGTCAGTCTTCAGATGTAAGTCCATACTTGTAAAAAATTTAGTTGGGCCAATCAAATATTGATTTAAACTGAGAGCTGCTATGAGCTTTTAATATTTTTGTTCCCTTTGTTCACTATAGCATTAGAAGCTGAACTCCTTTTTTTTTTTTACTTACAGTTAGCTATGCTGCAGATGTCTTTGATAGTGGCTTTTAGGCTTGCTACCTGTGAACTGAAGCTTGACCTGTGAAATCTATCCTTACTGAGCCTCTAAAGTAATATAGTTTTAGAGTGCAATACAAGACCTCTCCTTCGTGACCTGCTGATCATGCTAAACTGAAATGTTACTTGCAGTGGTTTTGTAGTGCGGTTTAATAATTCCCAGATGACAAAATTCAGACTGTGAAATACATTTCACTTTGAACCTGAGGACAGATCTGCAGTATGGTTCTGAAGGTGAAAGCGGGTGTTTGTATCCAGTAAGGTTCATGGCCTAGGGCAAGTCATGAAATTGCTGAAAAATCTGAAGGAGATGTACACTTTGAATGTTTCTTTTTTTTTTCTTTTACTATTTCTTTCCTATGTAGATTGTTGTACAATTCTGAAAGATGTTGAAGTGCATGCTAGAAATAGTTCAATTTCAAAAGTATTTAAAGAATGACAGAATCGATAAGCACCTGACAACAAACTTACACTGAGGAATATTTAGTCTTCCACTCTTGCAGTTTTCTCACCAGACAGGTAGTTATTATGTATGTGCTATACAAAAACACAACGGATTAGTTTTTTTAATTTCTTTTTTTTTTTTTTTTAAATCACTGATTCTTTGGCAGTGAGGTGCTTGACACTAAGAAATGTTAATACCTGGATTTGGCAGTAGTTCATAACCACATTTCTGCACATCTGACACTAATGATAATTATTAAGGTTACTATAGGCTCCAAATTAATAGGGATACATTGCAAAAGAAGATTCTATTGATATTCTTTCGGCCTCCCTACTTGCTTCCAACTTTCTCAGGTTGAAACATTTAAAGGTAATGGTACTTATTTTACTTGTGAAGTAGTTCCTTGGCTTTCATTTCAAAAGAAAAAAAAAAATATGGAGAAGAAATTCCCCTACTTCACTTCTGGATCAGTTACATGTACATACATCTTCTTTACATATCTGAACTTGAGTTCATTGTAAGTAAAAAACTTAAAAAAGCAGTTATTTACATTCATTTTCTTATTTAATTCAAATTAATTACAAATGCAGATGGTTTGGTGTTCAGTACCTGATAAAACTGATTGATTGAGCTTCTTCATATAATCTGACATCATAGAAATCTCATATTTTCACCTGCTCCTCTTTGGAATTTGCTGGTTTCACAGACAAAGTTATTTCAGTTGAAAGCCAGCTGAATTGTATTTAATGCACAATAATAATAATGCCATCACTACTAATTTGAATAACAAAAAATCAAATTTTTTCAATTAAAATAAAAATCCATCATGATTCATTGTGCCATCTACAAGACTACCATCCACATTATTAAATTAGCACTTTTTTTGTCCCTGTCTTTTTTACATTTGTGTACTCTCAAGTAGTTATATAATTTTAAATGAGGATAGTTTATAGTTGAATTACACAACTGTGCTAATGACATCTCTTGTTAAAATTCTATCTTAAAACATTGTCTTCTAGTTTGAAGTGGCTTTGGAGAAACAATCATACAAATCTATTCTTCTTTAAGCTAAAAGTACTGATGGTAATATAGGGGAGAAGAGCTCTAGCTAGTAAACAAGTAATTATGAAGAGATATACATTGTCCTCTTGTGCCTGTCACTTCTCATGATTTTGCTTGATACGTAGAATCATAGAACCACCAAGGCTGGAAAAGACCTACAAGATCATCTAGTCCAACTTTCCACCTACCACCAATAGTTCTCTCTAAACCATGTTCCTCAACACAGTGTCTAAACGTTCCTTAAATACATCCAGGATTGGTGACTCCTCCACCTGCCTGGGCAGGCAATTCTTGTGCCTGACCACTCTTCCAGAGAATTATTTCCTAGCATCCAGTCTGAATTTCTCCTGGTGCAACTTGAAGCCTCTGTTCTATAGGTTCTGTCTCACACAATGTCAAACTGTAGCAAGAATGGCTAAAAATGCTAACAGAAGGAACACTTTCAACATTACTTGGGACACAATTACTTTTTCACAGACTCACAAAATCATTTGAGTAGAAAGAGATGCTTAAAGGCTGTCTAGTCCAACTCCTCTGCAATGAACAGCGACACCTATAGCTCACTCAGGTTGCTCAGAACCCCCTTCAGCCTGACCCTGAAGGTCTTCAGGGTCAGGGCACCCACCACCTCTCTTAACGACCTATTCCACTGTTTTGCTACTCTTGCTGTTAAAAACTTTTTCCTTATAGCCAATGTAAATCTCCACTCTTTCAGTTTGAAGCCATTACCCCTTGTCCTCTTGCAATAGACTCCTGCTAAGGAACCTGTTCTCTTCTTTCTTATAGCCTCCCTTTAGACACTGAAAGGCTGTTCACAGGTCTCCCCAGAGCCTTCTCTTTTCCGCTCAGAGCAGGTCCAGCTGTCTCAGCCTGACTTCACATGGGTTGTGTTCCTTCCCTTGCATCATTTTTGTGTCCATTTCTACGCTTTAGATAGAGAAATTGTAACATTCATCTCTCCCACTACAGAAGGCCTCTCAGAGGAAGCAATATTTGTTGAATTGCAAATGCACAATTTTGAGCAAGCAATGAAAAAGATGGTGCATGTAATCAAGGAAACAATAATTTTACCAGAATCTTTGACTGTCCAATGCCTAGAGTGGCTTATAGTCACAAATGTAATAATGTCTGCTATAGCTGAAGTGAAATGTCAAGTTTGCCTATTTTAAAGCTCCTGAAGTCTTCTAAAGCTTAGAATGCTTTGAGTGCTGTGTCTATACATGTGTGAACTGTATTTTTCACAGGCCACCCTATTTATAGTTAGTTGTATAATTTCTGTATCACTGAATGTTAGTAGACACTTCCTGTCATATTTCATGTATCTCCATGATATGTGAAAAATCATTTAATGAATTAATTCAAATAATTAAAACTTCATCCTACTTTTGTTGGTTCTTTGGTTTCTGTCCTGCTCCAAGTTCAAGTCACGATCTCTTTTCTCATCTGTTCCTTGTTCAGCACCTCCATTCTTTTGAGAGCATGTCTATGCTGAACAGAGCAGTGGTGTCTGGATTCACGTGCTGAGTCCAAATAAGTACTGGAATATTCTACCTCCTCCATCGTGGAACTCTGAGACATGGTACTTTGCCCACAGGCACTCATTGCGGTAGTATGCAATGTAGACCTGTTCTTAATCCCCCTTCTTTGACTCCTACCCTTGCTGCCTGAGCACCTGGGAAAAGGAGCTGCTTCATTTCCAGTGCTGCCAGAGCAAGCAGAGCGCCCGTTCTTCTTACAGCCTGGAGAATAGGAGCTAGAAGAGGAAACCCGGTTGGTACCAAAGATTATCTGGGATTTATGAAACCTGGCAGAAAACCAGATGTGAAGAGCAGCCTGCCAATTGCTTGATGTATTCATAGCTTTTCCTGTTCTGGCATCATCTTACTATGTGCCCCATTGCATAGCTTGCTTTTCTTTTGCACAAGTTTTCATTTTATTTCTGCTTAAATGGAAAACAGATTTTCTGTTAGGAGAATCATTGTTGGTGCTGTGGAGTTAATAGAGTTTATGTCCCTGTACATTATTTACCTCTTAGCAACTGCTGTGGCATATATATTCATAGCTAGACATGGCAGTGAACAGAAGTTCAGTATTCTATAGGACTCTTTGAGAATCAGACTTGTGTTAAGGAAGAATTTTGACATCATGTCCCTTCATATTTATAGTGTTAATCTGTGGTGTGTTTTGTGTAAATATAATTGTATCATGGTAGATTTCTTATCTAATGTTTGATATGTTGACAGCATATGAAACTGTACTTGTCAGCTTAGTTGGGGAAAACATGGAGAGTAACTTATGATGGTGTAATATCAGTATTCGTGTTCTCTGAAGTTCTCTCTCATGAAGTTCTCTGACAATCTCTGTTTTCAGAATTCAACTTTACACTGCAGTACTCCTCTGTATGAGACTTTTTAATGAAATACATACCTTCTTGTTTGTGTAGATATCACAATCCAGTACAGCTGCTCCCCTTTATCTGAGTACTTCATGTACAGAAAATCACCTCAAATTTATAGAAAAATTTTGCATCAGCATAGAAAATAGACAAAATAATGGATCTTGCTGCAAAGCTTGATGAAAAATTTATCTTTATGTATCAGACTGATAATCTAATACTCTTTGCAGAACTGTCATTTTCATTTTCTTGCATGCTCCCCAAAATTACAGTGAGTAAATAGTCTCACTCCTGAGACTATTTACAGTGGGAATTTATTCCTTTATGTAGGCTTGTAATTAAGCATTGAAATACTTAGGTGTTTTAGCAGCCTAAACATCTTTTTTACAGTGTGTTGGATATTTAAGTGCTCTTTGAGCATTTGTCAAGCTCTTCATTCACCTAGGCCTCTCCATTCTTATGAAACCAGTGCCAAAGTTAGTATGACAATGTGTTGCCCTTCTGGGTTAGAGTTAGTGGTAAGTGGAAATAATAATGCTGCAAATCTGTGGAGAAATGTTAGTGTCTAACCTGATAGAATTGCAACAAAGAATAACAAGCAAACAAGCAAACCTATTCTAGGTTGAAGTAATAAACATGGCAGCTGAAGGAGGGAAAAAAAGTGGGATTGGTTGGGAAGGACCATTATTGTATCAAAATGATGCATCTACAACCTACTTTCATGAGTGTTTTATGACTAGGCAAACACATTTTCGTGTTGGCTTCTGCAGTAAATGTTTCTCCTTTATTACTTGATAGCCACTTAGAATTTAGCCTGATTTTTAACAGTGCTAACATACTGTATGAGGAAAATTTATTTGAATAAAGTCACATTCTTCTAAACTGGATTCATAATATTAATACTTAAAATACACAGCAACATGCTGTGAAAATGGGATAGTTATTTAGATATATTATAAAATGTATCCTACTACTTTGATGTGATTCACTACTATTTCACCAAACCAATTTAACAGCCTCCTGTGGAGAGGGAATAGTGCAATTAAAATTAGTAACAGAGATTTTCACATTCATATATCTAATTCAGGGATGGGTGATAATGAATTAAATACTTTTTCTTCTTCTGATGTCAGATTGGTATTAAATGAATCTGAGATAGAATTCATATTTAAAGAGTGTGCCTGTGTGCAGTTACAGAATCTGGAGAAAGATTTTCATGTGAACAATAAGTATTCCAGCTCAGTATTATGGTGTTTTTGCTTTGTTTTTCTTTTTGTCTGTTTTCCATTTGATTCTTGGTCATTATTTGAATATATAGGAACCATTTCTAAGAAGTTAAATCACTTTGCAGTGTACTGTGATCCCAAAATCTAAGAACTTTCTGCTGAGAGAACTGCTGTCATTAAGTTTTTCTTGGACAAAAATTAAGGAAGGTAGAGCAGAAGGTTGATAGCCCTGGGAACAGCAGTCTCTAGGCACTTGTTAATCAGACATTGGAAAACCCAGTGAATAATCCACTGGGGTGATGTGGCTAAATTTGTTTGTAGACATTATGAATAAGAAGTGGTTTCTCAGCTGATTATGAAGCAGACCAAAAAAAAAACAAAAAAACAAGGATGTACTGTTGTCTTTGTATGATATTACTCTGAAAAACAAAAAACACCAAAACATCCACAAACCTCCTTCTGATACTGCCTATAATTAGACAAGGAAATTAGGTATCTCTTCTTAGGCAAACAAGTCACTGTAGCAGTAGTCACATTAACCCTTCACCTAACCACAGATTAGATAATAGTTGCATATTAATAGTAGTTCTAGAGGTCTACTGGCAGGATAATATTTTGATGACTTCTGCTGTATCACCAAGTTTGCAATATGTGTGATTACTTTTGTTCCTTAATAAAAGCTTTTAAATAAATGAATGAATGAACCAACCCATGCCCCTGTGCTGACTGCACTTGCAGATGATATGTAAATACTGAAAAATGTAAATTACTCATTCATTAGAGACCTGACCAGTAACAGGGCTGATGAAGAACAGGAATCAAAACAACTCTGAATTTAAGCTAGAATTTCTGTGCAGTATTGCCATGCTCATCTTGGAAGTAATTTACCCTAGTTCCTCCATGTTGCAGGACCTCCTATGCACCTTAACTTTATTCAACATGTAAATAAATACTTCATAGAAGAAATAATTCCTTGGAGTATATTTTTAAAATAAAAATTGTAAATGCTTCTTACTTGGCAGCATACGTGTCTTTAAAAATGGCATAATGCTGGTATTGTACTGTGTGTATTTACTGATAACATTTGAAGGTAAGGAAAAATCTGAAATGTACCTATTCTGAACTTGATGGAAGGCTTGTGTATTACCCAGACTTAAAAATAACAATAATAATAGTAATTAAAAAATGGTACAAAAATGATAGAAATAGCTAATTTTTTTTTAAATTGAAAATAATTTATTATAGTTGTATGAATTCAAAGATTATCTTATAACTTCTTATTTACTTTATACCTGCACTGCACATAACACTGTACTGATTTCTAAAGTGACTGTGTTCATGACCAAGCCACAAAGGCTTGTGTACTCATTTCCAGAAGAGAAGTGAAGCCCAAGGTGTCTGTGCCTTTCGCTTGAAAACACAGATCTTTGGGATGGCAAACTGAGAAGTGATAGGAGAGGGATGACTGCCCTTCTGAGGGTACTTGGGGGACAACAGCCAGTTGCAAGTGAAGTGAGGATGTAAGGTGGGCACAGTGGTATGTCTGAGAGATTTTTTTTCTGCTTTTAAAGCAGAGGACCATAGGATTTGTGTTCCCATAACTCAGGTTTGTTGTATAGCACCAAGGAAAATCAGATGGATGCAACTTCACTGAAGGGAAAAAAAAAAACAAAAAAACCAAACACATTAATTAAATGAAATAGCACATTTTAAATGATGTAAATGAGCAGTAAGTGAACAGGAACTTCATAATATTTGGAATTTCTCATTTTATGGCAATTTTGCTCCAAGGTTCTATGGTCTTTAAGTGCAGTAAGTTTTCTCCATCTCTTTCTTTTCTTCCTATCACAAAGGTGATAAATCGAAATGACCCTCCTTCTAGCTAAGAAAAATGGGCGAGTCTTTATCCAGCTTCTGTCAATGCCATCCTTTCAGACTGCTAGAAGAGGTCACAAAGATCAAATATAGACATCTCCCACTAGAGCGGAGCATGTGACCTTGAACCCCTTTCCAACACCTGCCAACCTCTCAATAGCCAGCTTTAGGATACAGCCAGGCTGCAGTTCCTGCAAGACTTAACCTTACATGGGAGCTTGAGGAAATGGGTGAGCATTTATGTCAGCTGGAAAAAGCTTTAAATCCAATTACGGTTCTTTGGTTTGGAGTCATACCCTTTGAGTCTTGGTGAAACTTGGTTCTGCATGCTTTTTTATGAGTGAGGTGCTAAATCTGACTGAGTGGGGTTTGTGCAGTTTGGCTTCCTTGTCCTCTGCCTGTGCAGCAAAAACAAGGTCTTCCTGCTGTATTCTGACCTTGCTGTAGACTTGTATGCTGTAGGGTAGAAAAGATTTGCCCTAAATTCCTCTGGTCGTTTGTCTCTTAGACTGATCTACAACCTCGCAGTTGGTTCTGTTAGAAGTGCTGTTATTTTAAATGTCTACATTCTCCTTTATACATGCTCACTTCAGACAGCTGCTAGAGCCTTTTGCTGCACTCATGAGCAGTGATGCACAGAAATGCAATAAATGAACCAGAGTTTACAGTCCAGTTTGGTAATTCATGAATTTAAGGCAGTCTATTTTTAATCCAATTTACTTACTTCAACTATTTTCTAATCCGAGGTATCTTTCTTCTATTGTAAATAGCTGCTACAGCAATGTCAGTTTTTAGCATATCTATATTCCAACAAAAGAATTACTGTAGAGCACAATTGCATTGTGTAAACAGTAATACTTATAGCAGTCCATTTGCCTGAATACGTTAGAGTCCATGAAAAAAGGACTATTTAAAAGTGTGACTCTCCTTATATCCTGCCTTTTGATTGTCATTGTTTGCTCAGTTACACATTGGTTTGTTGACAGCAAATATTTTAATAATTTCTTTCCAAGTCCTTGTGCCTATGCCTTTGAGATGCTGCTATAGTAATTAAACTGTCTTTTAGTTGAAATGCTTGCGAAGCGTCCAGTTCTGTGCCTGGCAGCTGGTGATGCATTATAGAGACATTGAGCTAATCGATTAAAACCGCAGAGACATGGGAGTTGTCTGACAGCACTGTACTAGGATGAAATTAGTTGGAATTGCATGGTGAAATTAGGGGGAATGCAGGTGATTGCAGCTCTTCTGGGAGAATCCTGGGTGAGAGGGACACTGTGCACTGATCCCTGTGTAATTAGGACAGCCATGTTTTAACAGTATTTCTAAAGTATTAAAATGGACTGGGTAAATCAACAGGGTTGTTTCCAGTGAACTTGGCATCCATCCACTGTGACTGAAATAACATGAAATTTTTCGGCTACTAGGAAATGTGAAATTGGGCTAATTGTCTTCTAACTAGTCTGCTAGTGTGCTAGTCTGTAGCAGGTAAGGAGTATGAATATGGTATGCTTTCAGGTCTACTGCTGGAACCTGACAAGACAGAAGTACTGCTATGTTTGCAGGCTAGATTACACGGTTTATAGTAGGATATTTATTGGAATAAAGACAATGCAAGGTACCAATACAAATTGAATCACAGTCTGTAAAGGCAGCTTAGATGTACTAGTTTGTAAAATTGCCTAATGCGTCCGGTTTGACATATTTTAATTACATTTGAACAGGCAGTCCTAATTCTAGTCTAACTAGAGAAGTTACTTTTCACTTGGAACTTGCTCTGCACAAATGATAAAGAACCCCTATAAAATTAATTTCCAGCAAAATCGTTGTCAGTTTTCTAGTTAAAGGAGTCAAATTTCCACTTTGTTTCATATTACTCTGATAATTTTTCTAAGAAGTACTGGGCATAAAACAGTCTGCTTTCAATTGCAATTTTACATGATTTAAATTTCAAAATACTGTTTGGCTAAGCAGTTCAGTGAAAGGGTTGGCTGTGGAATGCCCATCTTTAATACCAAAAATCAATTACTGCTGCACATTTCACTCCAATGCAGGATGACAAAAGAGCCATTAGAGGTAAGGAGTGAAACCTTCTAGAGGTGTGGAGGGCACTGGCTGTCCTTTGAGGGAAATGCCCTGCACTCCCAAGTTGTAATGCCATCGTTCTCCCAGCTCTCCTCCCCTGGACCAGGAGCAGCCAGGCACAGGGACAGCATTTTCCATCCACCTGCCTGGAATTCGGTCTGATAGATGCCAGCTTCTGCATCGTGGGCATTAATACAAGGGGAACTGATTACACTGGAGTTGAACTTTGATGAAGGCAAGATTAATGTGTTACTATAAAGGAACAACCACCTCTAAATCAGCAGAAAAGAGATTATTTGACAGACCTATACTATATACAAAGACAGAAATAACAGAATTCAGCAGTGGCTTAATTCAGTGTGGATGTATTTCTTGAATGAAATAAAACCTAAATAGAAAAATCCCTTAGTTAATACGAGTTATCAGGCAGGGTCTGTGATCTGATCCCTGTCCTTTGAACGAGTACTGGTGAAACTGGCACTGTACCGGAGACCAAACACTGGATTTAGGATCTGGGAAATGTCCCTGCTATCATTCTGAATCTGGGAGTTAGTGACTATAGTTTTCACCCTGTACTTATTGCGTATTTAACCTAACCAGTCAGTTTAAATTGCTACTGAATGTAGTTTTCTCTTCTAATTAATTCCATTCTGAACTGCTACGGCAGGCTGACAAAACACGGTGGCTTTTTAGAGACTATCTTCATAACTTTGTTTTATAGCATATTTGAGTTCCTTCTCATGATGTCTTACCTTTGAACTGACATACATAATGTGTTTTATATTATTTTCCATTTTAATTCTGTCTGGTTTTGTTATGTTTATTTTGGAAAGAATTATAACCATTGAGTAACATTCCTTTCCAAATAACCAATACGTGCAGCCCTACTGCATTGCATCTTTGACTTTTTGTTGTTTTGATTTCAGTCTGAGATCGTTCAGTAGTATTTTTTTGGTGGGCCTTTTATTTTTTATTTTTTGGTGTTTTTTTGTAGCTACTAAAATTTTCCTCTGTTAACAAATAAACAGAGAAAGCATTTGTTACATGGAACATGCCTTAAATTGCTTAGGCTCTAAAAATGTATTTTATTTTTACAGTTATTTTGACTGCACTTAGTTTAAAAGCCAAAGCTACAACATATTTAAGAGAAAGTTTTTGGTAGCAGTGGAAACATACAGTGCTCTTTTAATCTCCAGATACTGTTGTACATGTACTATAAGTATCCTATAAGTATATATGTATTCTTATACTTATGGGTCACTTTCCTATTGACTGAGTATACCTTTGCTGTCAACGATGAGAAGTACCTGTAGCTGGAATAGTAGTTTCACACTGTAAGTGGAAATCTATTATCATCAGAGTATGTCTTTTGGTTTTTTTAAGCTCTATCTGCAGTGCAGTAACATTCCTCCCTCACCATTGCCTTCCAGCTTCTCTAAATGAAGGGTTCTAGATATAATGGTTTCTGATGTCTTGGAAATGTCTTCCAGTCTTTAAATTTATTCAAAACCAATTTAAATCATTTAAATCTACCCCTTCTTTGAGCCAACACTGTCTGTTACATAAAATTGTGTTCCTTAAATGTCCTATAGTAATATTTCTTCTCAGCTTTTGTTTAAGTTGGCTAAGTAAGCTTGTAGATCATCTGGAGATGCTTTCTATTATCCTTGTTCCATATCTGATTTGATTTGAGGCCCTTTACCTGAACACTGGGACCAAAGCTAAACAAAGTATTAGAGATGATGTCTTACCACTACCTTGTGAGCGTTACTTGGCACTAATTTGTCCCTAATGTCAAATGTATTTCTGTCTCCTGAGGCAGGAGCCAGGAAATAAAACACGTATACTATTAATGTCTGTAACTAATTTCCAGGTTTTATTTCTTGTTAGTGCAGCACTACAAGGTCTCTCTCAAAGAATATGATGCCAGTTTTTCTTACTAAGTTCAATCACTTCTGCTTCCCTGATTCTCCAGTTCTTCCTGCATTGTCTGATTATCCCTCTCTAGAATAGCCTTCTAGTACTACCTTCATGAATTGCACTGGTATTAACCTGTATGGAAGTCAATTAAATATATATATATATATATATAAAATCACTACAGCTGATCTTTAAGACACTATAGTAGCTGCTTTCTAGTCCCTTAACTCTCTTATCAGTATTGCCCACTAGTATCTTCCAGTAGAAGGTTGTAGGCATACCTACTTGTATCTCACTGACTCAGTTTCCTAAATTTTGGGGCAATCAGGCTAATTTCTCCATTTCTATTCTTAAATCAGCATTTCCTTTGTGTTACTGTAAGAAAAGTCTTAATTAAATTATTACGTACCAAGTTTAGCTACAAAATAAACTAACAATGAAAGCCATTGGATTATTTCTGCAAATCTACCATTTGCAAAGATATTCTTTCATCACTTCAAAGTTCACCTGAAACCCAAGAGTAGCATGCAACTTACTTAAAAACAAAACTGACAACTTGGAATATCATTTCCAGTTGTTCTTACTAGGCCTAGCATTGATTCTAGTTGTGTTTTGAAATGTTTAATATCTAAAGTCTGTCTTAATATGAAAGGCAGAGATAAGTATTTTAGAAAAGTATGTGACTGGATATTACGAATCAGCACAGCCCGTTTTAGTAAAAATAACAATTTAATAACTATAACGATGTCATAACTACTACTTTTACAGATCACTTGGATTTCTATGCTTTCAGACTTTCTCAGGCTATTTTTTAGATTTCATAATCAGTTTGTAATTTTATCTTTTTTTTTCCTCTTTATTTTTTATTGATACTTTTTTTTTTTTAAATGATCACAGCTACATTATTTGACGGTTCTTTCTCTTCTTTTCCCACTGAAAGAACACTGGGAAACTAACAGAGTATGTTTAAATATTTCTGCTTTTAACAGTTAAGCAGGTAAAGTAGTGCAATGAGAAACTGTTTCAGATGAGATCTTTATTTATGATCCTGCCAGAAGCAAAAATCTGACTTCTGGTAGATGATTGTCTATATTTGCAGTTCGTGTAGACATGGAGGAAACATTTCAATATTGTCTGGAAATGGCAGGGATTGGGCAATGCCTCAGTTGTGTTTTTGTTTGTTTTTTTTTTTTACAGTAGTGACTAACCTTTCATTTTCACTGGTTGTTTCTTAATAACAATTTTCAAATGCAAAACAATTTTGTAATCCTTGGAAACACAGTTGTCTGATGGAAATCAGTAGAAGCCTGATCAAAACCAGGCAGTATATTTTAAACAATAAAACTTGAAAAAATATCCCTAAAACTAGAAGGGTCTGAACTGTAGTTGAAAAAATCATCAAAGGCTTAATTGTAAATCAACCTAAACTTGTGGTAAAGGAATGAAATGTTGGAACAGTGATCTGAGTTTGTCTTCAATAGAGCACAGATCAAATAATAGATAAGTACATTCAAAAGAAAAAAACATACCATCGACAGCAATAAGAATGAAAACATGGACAACAACAACAACAAAACAAAACGAAAAAAAAACATACCATATAAATGAAACCTTTATAGAACTTTTTAAAGCAGTATTACATGAATCATTCCTGTCATCATTCCTCCCCAAATACAACTTTATTTACCTTCATTGAGTATTCTCTGAATTTATTTCTTGGCATGTACATATGTTGCTATTGTTAGTTATATTCATGTTAGTGTACATCATGTGTCACTTTCATTAAGTCTATCAAACACATCAAAGTTGATTGGTTTTAAGGCAGGACATATTTCCAGTTGTACTTTCCTATCACTGCTGTTCATTTCTTCTTTTATCTTCCACCCAAAAAATACCAAAGTAAGAGCCTTATGCACATTTTTTTTTCCCCACGAGGCAGTTTGTAGAGCAAAAGGAAATCCAAATTCTGTGTATGTCTCACCGGGGAAGAAAGCTTTTAAAGATTTCATTGCGAGATAAGGACTTGTGTCCAAATGGGCTTTATAGCTGAAGGAATATCAGCTCCCAGTGGTCTACAGGTTTATTCAACCAGGGCGGTTGTCTCCTCATGACTGGCGAGAGTGACTGACTGTACCAGACTTCCCTCTGGAATTAATTCATGTTACTGTGTGCTGTTATAGCATGAATGTGAGGGTCTCCAGCAAAAGCTAATTATGGTACTTAGGTGTGTCTTAGAATCATAATTTTCTTTCATCTTAATGTTCTGTGCAGTGACTTTTAAGCTTTGCTTTTTGTAATATTCTGACTGGTTGTAGGACTAAGAAAATGAGAGGCTTTTACTAAAACATCTGACATTGTCATCTTAGAATCATTACAACACATCCATTGAGAAATGAATACAGAAAAAAGGTTGCAATGAAAATACACTTTTTATTGCTGCCAAAACTTCAGTAATGAGGTAACTGCAGTTGATGCAAAAAAAAAAAAAAAGATCATGGGTTCGATTCTGAACCTAATGACTGGAGATAAGCCTGTAAATATTGTTGTATAAAAATAACAAATTAATGACAGAATATTGCCTTAAAATTAACTGAAGTAAAATATGTAGCTTTTCAATTAAAAGGTAGCTATAATTAACACACAGTTCAAATTATCATGCTATTTTAGTAATGTAGGCTGAAAAAAAAAAAGTGCAATCCAAAATCTGCATGTGAAACAACTTCTCATTGCAAAATCTCATAAAA
>VXAB01009747.1:480037-518284 GCA_013399175.1 Odontophorus gujanensis | reverse complement strand
TATATCAAATCTGCCAAATCAGGAATGGTACCATAAAACTAAATATATATATATATATATTTATTACTGCCTGTTTTTCAAAATGGAGGGTGCAATTTGGATATTCTTAAAAATCCCAACTTCAGTGGGTGGAAGGTTTTGCATTTTTGAAGGTAAGAATGATACAACTCTAATTAAAAAAAAAATAGGACAAAAATCCCTGTGGGCATAGAAAGGGCAGATTGAACAAGATCAACCTATCTTTCTAACCAAATAAGTAAATTCTTGTGAAAAAACATAAATTACTAATAATGTCTCTGAAGCTTAATTTGGTATTGTGCCAAAGTAGAAATTATGTATTCAAATAAAAAGTATGGGCATCCACATAAGGATTGCTAGTTTGTAGAGTTTGTAAGAAACTAAACTGAGAAAGCAGCAAAAAGGAACTACTTAACAAAAGAGGTTTTGAGGAACCTCTCAAGATCTGAAAGAAATGTACTGGTGACACAAAAATTAAGAGAAAGGAGCAGTCAAGGCTGAATAATTTTGAGGACTAGAGTAACAGAAATGGAATGAAATTACATAGTGGAAAGTGAAAAATGATGCACCTGGAAACTAGTAGTGCTAAATTCTCTTAAAGCAAGGAATTTCACCAGATAGAAATGACTGAAAAAGAGAAATTGATCTTAAAGAGCCTAAAAGGCACCACTGTGATGTAATGTGAGAAAGTCAAATGTAATCCTAAGTCTGGAGTGCTATTTCCAGTAGATACTGCATTTTACCCTTAGAGCTATAGAAGGGAATGATTTATATGAAGCTATGTGAAATACAAGATACCAGTGCCTCATACTGATGCGGAACCCAGTTTGTTCTAGAACGGAGTACTTACTCCAGGGTTTCCTTCTGTCTCCAGGGTATTCCCAATTGTTGTGTTGGCAGACTTAGTGGCAGCATATGTCCCTTATGCTCAGTGCAGGTGGGAAATAAGACACAAAAAGGTTGTGCTGTGCATTACAGAGTTCTGGTGTGGATGTTCTCCCCTGCTCCCAAGGTGGAGCTACCCCTGTTCAATTGAAATCACCTGTGCTGATGAAATACAAAAAATTCATTGTGAAAGATGAGGAGAAAGGCTTTGAGAATTACGTGGAGAATGGCTTATCTGGGAGTGGGGTTGTAGAATCCTGATGAAAGTTAGGAGATGTAGCTAGCAAAAAGGAGGCTTGGAGATGATATTATTGCTCTCCATGAGCTTAAAATACTAGGGGATCAGGGAAACTCTTCTTAAAAGCACATGATCTTCCAACTTAAGAGTGTGGTTTTAACTGGTCACAAATAAGTTCAGGCTGGTAATTTAGAAGGCACCCATCTGCTTTCCATCCACAGCAAAAGAGGTAAAACATTAAGTACTTTCCTGAGATTAATCAATATGCTTATGAAATTATATATGATGATTTGAGCAAATATGTTAACTAATTCAGTGAACAAGGTCCTTCCTACTTTTTATCCTTTCATTTCTAAGATGTTTCATAAAGTGAAAAAAAATTTGTTTGCCACCTGAGAGATTACTTAAATAATTTTCTGTGCGTATAACAGATAAAGTCCCCATTGCACTCATCTTGAATTCCTTTATTTCTTTACTAGTGAAATGTGTGACAATTTCTAGAAACAGTGTCTTACTGTGCCTTTTAGTATATGGCGGCTGTGTGGCAAGAATTAATCTAATCTACAGGCAGAGACTGTAGAGAGCCACCAGTCACAGTCTGCACTGAGCCCTGGGCTGGACTCACACCCCAAAGCCAAAGAGAGAAAGTATGTCTTCAACGCTTAATTCATGAGACATAATAGCTTAAGACTTCATAGTCTAAAAGAACCTCGACTCCAGTTTAAATAGCAGATGAAGATGGTGTAGGAGAGAAGCATTATGATATGATAGCTCAGATATAGCCACAGCATCCCTCAGNAAAAGGAAATCCAAATTCTGTGTATGTCTCACCGGGGAAGAAAGCTTTTAAAGATTTCATTGCGAGATAAGGACTTGTGTCCAAATGGGCTTTATAGCTGAAGGAATATCAGCTCCCAGTGGTCTACAGGTTTATTCAACCAGGGCGGTTGTCTCCTCATGACTGGCGAGAGTGACTGACTGTACCAGACTTCCCTCTGGAATTAATTCATGTTACTGTGTGCTGTTATAGCATGAATGTGAGGGTCTCCAGCAAAAGCTAATTATGGTACTTAGGTGTGTCTTAGAATCATAATTTTCTTTCATCTTAATGTTCTGTGCAGTGACTTTTAAGCTTTGCTTTTTGTAATATTCTGACTGGTTGTAGGACTAAGAAAATGAGAGGCTTTTACTAAAACATCTGACATTGTCATCTTAGAATCATTACAACATATCCATTGAGAAATGAATACAGAAAAAAGGTTGCAATGAAAATACACTTTTTATTGCTGCCAAAACTTCAGTAATGAGGTAACTGCAGTTGATGCAAAAAAAAAAAAAAAGATCATGGGTTCGATTCTGAACCTAATGACTGGAGATAAGCCTGTAAATATTGTTGTATAAAAATAACAAATTAATGACAGAATATTGCCTTAAAATTAACTGAAGTAAAATATGTAGCTTTTCAATTAAAAGGTAGCTATAATTAACACACAGTTCAAATTATCATGCTATTTTAGTAATGTAGGCTGAAAAAAAAAGTGCAATCCAAAATCTGCATGTGAAACAACTTATCATTGCTATATCTCATAAAATTATTTAGAAATTTTTGAAATTGGAAAATAATTCTTATAAATGAATTAATTAATCTGTTAACAGTACATCTCAACATCTCAAAGATGCATTTTCAGTCAAGCAATACTTTCTGCTACCAATTGTAGATATCAGCCTCTCATAGTTGGATTACTGAATATTTTTGAGGGACAGTAAGCCTTTACATCCTTTGTCTATCTTCTGTTTCTTTTCCTACCCTGCTAAAGCAATTCCTGTAGAACAAAAGGCATTTATTTTGATATGAAATGATTTGCCCATCTTACATGCTTGAGCTTGAGATGTTATTACGAAGGCCAAAGGATTTTGTCTGCATTGATCTAATTAATTGAAAATACAGATTATACAGTCATTTATTAGAAGAAATAATAATATTAAAACAGTAGTGTTTTTCTTTTTTTCTTCTGACTGAAGGATTATGAAATTAAATGTTAATAAATCTTCTGTGAATCCNTCACCAGATAGAAATGACTGAAAAAGAGAAATTGATCTTAAAGAGCCTAAAAGGCACCACTGTGATGTAATGTGAGAAAGTCAAATGTAATCCTAAGTCTGGAGTGCTATTTCCAGTAGATACTGCATTTTACCCTTAGAGCTATAGAAGGGAATGATTTATATGAAGCTATGTGAAATACAAGATACCAGTGCCTCATACTGATGCGGAACCCAGTTTGTTCTAGAACGGAGTACTTACTCCAGGGTTTCCTTCTGTCTCCAGGGTATTCCCAATTGTTGTGTTGGCAGACTTAGTGGCAGCATATGTCCCTTATGCTCAGTGCAGGTGGGAAATAAGACACAAAAAGGTTGTGCTGTGCATTACAGAGTTCTGGTGTGGATGTTCTCCCCTGCTCCCAAGGTGGAGCTACCCCTGTTCAATTGAAATCACCTGTGCTGATGAAATACAAAAAATTCATTGTGAAAGATGAGGAGAAAGGCTTTGAGAATTACGTGGAGAATGGCTTATCTGGGAGTGGGGTTGTAGAATCCTGATGAAAGTTAGGAGATGTAGCTAGCAAAAAGGAGGCTTGGAGATGATATTATTGCTCTCCATGAGCTTAAAATACTAGGGGATCAGGGAAACTCTTCTTAAAAGCACATGATCTTCCAACTTAAGAGTGTGGTTTTAACTGATCACAAATAAATTCAGGCTGGTAATTTAGAAGACACCCATCTGCTTTCCATCCACAGCAAAAGAGGTAAAACATTAAGTACTTTCCTGAGATTAATCAATATGCTTATGAAATTATATATGATGATTTGAGCAAATATGTTAACTAATTCAGTGAACAAGGTCCTTCCTACTTTTTATCCTTTCATTTCTAAGATGTTTCATAAAGTGAAAAAAAATTTGTTTGCCACCTGAGAGATTACTTAAATAATTTTCTGTGCGTATAACAGATAAAGTCCCCATTGCACTCATCTTGAATTCCTTTATTTCTTTACTAGTGAAATGTGTGACAATTTCTAGAAACAGTGTCTTACTGTGCCTTTTAGTATATGGCGGCTGTGTGGCAAGAATTAATCTAATCTACAGGCAGAGACTGTAGAGAGCCACCAGTCACAGTCTGCACTGAGCCCTGGGCTGGACTCACACCCCAAAGCCAAAGAGAGAAAGTATGTCTTCAACGCTTAATTCATGAGACATAATAGCTTAAGACTTCATAGTCTAAAAGAACCTCGACTCCAGTTTAAATAGCAGATGAAGATGGTGTAGGAGAGAAGCATTATGATATGATAGCTCAGATATAGCCACAGCATCCCTCAGCCAGGGTGGTAAAATATCTAGAAATAGAACATATATAGAAAGAAAAAATTCAATTTTTTTTTAAACTTATGTTTGTCAGTCTGTGTTTTAAAAGCTGGGCAAACGTGAAATATTTTAAGCGAGAGAATATATAAGTGATCAATATGGCAACAACACCCTGATTATTTTAATGGTACATGTAATTTTATTGCTACTTCCTCTGTTGTTACATATTTCTTTTACTTTTAACTACCTGTATATTTATACTAATGAAGGAGACTACACACTGTTCGTTGCTCTTATATTCCTGAGATATTTAACTTTCTGTGCAGGTACTGACTGTCAATCAAGGCTAATCAAACTGGCACAGTTAACATAATACATCATAAAATTTCACAGTAATGTCAACCTGTAATTCTGTCAATCTGGTTAAAGGAAATGAGATAAAAACAATATTGTCATTTTGTAATAACACAGGGAAATGGAGTTTTAGAATATTATTTTTGCTCCGTCCTATAAATATATTGTGTACATGTTTCTAGAGCAGCTGTGATTTCCTTCAGGACTGGTTAAATGCTCTGAGTTTTTAATGGTAGTTTTTCACTTTTCATTGGGATTTTCATTGTTTCTTCAGAAAGAATGAGGTATTGCAGTTTTCTCTGTCCCATGGCACTGGAGGTGTCCAGGAGGAAAGTAGAAGTGGAAGCATGAGGTTCTTTTGTACTCACTGTATCACAGCAAGGTAGTTTCTTATGATGGCACTTGCCAGAGTAGGTTGGACATCTGGGAAAGAGGGCTGAAAGCCGTGTCTACATCACTTGCCTGCTTAACTCTAGAGGAAGAAGCAAACCAAAACAGACCAAATACAGAATCATAGAATGGCCTGGATTGAAAAGAACCTCAAAGATCAATTAGTTCCAACCCCCCTGTCAGGGGCAGGGTTGCCAACCTCTAAACCAGGCTGCCCAGAGCCACATCCAGACTTGCCTTGCATGCCTCCAGGGATGGGGCATCCACAGCCTCTCTGTTCCATTGCGTCACCAACCTCTGAGTTAAAAACTTCCTCCTGGTATCTAACCTAAATCTCCCATCTTAGTTTAAAACCATTCCCCCTTGTCCTATCACTACCAACCCATGTAAACAGTCATTCCACCTCTTTTTATATGTTCCCTTCAAGTACTGGAGTTGTCTCCCCGGAACCTTCTCTAAGGTGTAAACAAGCCCAGTTTCCTCAGCCTTTCTTCATAGGAGAGGTGCTCCAGCCCTGTGATCATTTTAGTGGCCTTCCTATGGACCCGTTCCAAGTACTCCTCATCTTTCTTGTGCTGGGGACCCCAGGCCTGGATGCAGTACTTCAGATGAGGCCTCACAAGAACAGAGTAGAGGGGGAATATTACCTCCCTCTCCCTACTGGCCATTCCTTTTTTAATGTAGCCCAGGGTATAGCAGTATTCCAATGTACAGATGTGGAACAGAGGATTGCAGTGTGGCTATTCATACATCTTGACACAAATGTAGGCAGAAAATGTAAGGCTTCAGAGTCCAGTGTCTTTCCACTTAGAAGATTATGATTTGCAGACCTTTCCAATTGTTTGGTAGGCATGCAGGCCCTTACCTGATAAGGTTAAGTCTACTGATAATAGTTTACTTTTCAAAACTGTCTTTGACAAAGCCCTTTGAAAAAACTGCATATAACTCAGTTGTCCACAAGATATATCTGTTTACTGATACTAAAATATGTCAAAGTTATCCCAGGTTGGGATAACATAAAGCCCAAGTTATCCCTATTAAAATGAAGAAGGTTTCTCTTGAAGTAAAACATTAATTGAGACAAACAGGTGTTAAAGAAGTCTGTGAGGGCAAAGTTTGTTTAAGAATGTTTATGCTGTATCCTTCTGTGATGATCTTTATCTGCCTGCAGTAATTGATCACAGGATATTTCATGTGCTGAGAAAGGAACATCTTTGGAAGCATCAGGCAGATTTGTCTCTCATTATACAATATATGACATTTGTATAATTAATCACATAGGTTAGGTGGTGTTTATCAAGTGATGGCATGTACGTTTGTAAAGCAGGGAAAGTTTAAAGGGAAGTTTATGTAAGGTGGATGTTTAACAATCAGGAATCTTGGGTCATGGGTGCAGAAGCTAGAAAAGGAAGGATGATAAATGAACCTGAGAGATCTATAAATGAAACATGGTTAGTTCTTGATGCAGAAAGTAATAAAGACAATGAAGGCTGGGAAAATAAACTGAGAATACGGTCTTTGAAAAGGCAGTATTAGCAATCAAACGGCAATTAAAAAAACAGAAGGTAAAAGCAAAAGTAAGAGATTGTGTAAGTACTAATTATCATGCCTGGGTGCACCATCCATGGTATTACAGAAGAATAAATAGTGATTGCAGTAGCAGAAGAGAATTGTGGAAGTTGCATTCACTCCAGGTTAGCATGTAAAAATTCATCATTCTGTAGCAAAACAGCACAGAGAAACTAAGACAATAACTTCTCATGGCAGATAGGACTAATTTAAATAAATCAGACAAAGGATGCAAACTGATACAGTGCTGTGAAGGTGAAGATTACAAATTATATCTGGAGAAAGAAGGCAGTAGAATTTCAGGCTTACTTTAGTTGAAAACATAAATGGATTTGTTAGATAGCATTATCCAGGGAACAGTCTGCTGGGGAAAATAATAGCTAAGTTCAGTGGTTAACCAGGAAATTCAACAGAGTAGTTTTGCAAGAAGGGGTTGCCTCTGAATACAGAATAAGAGCTTAGAAGTTAATGTGCCATTGATGCAGACATGAAAGCAGTGAGAGAGTGCTGTCCAGCCCCATAGACTTTTCTTGATGTAGTGCCTAGTGGCAGTAGAAGATGTACTAGGCTCATATGCACTAGCCGCATATGATAGTCTCTCCCTGACCCTGTAAGCCCATCAGCCAGAAGGGAAAGAATCATTTTGTCTTCTCAGTATAAAACCTGAGGAGATGAGTCAAGATGGGAATGCTGTTGCACAAGCGCCCAAGCTACACCCAATTTGAGATCCCACAGTTGTATGGACTTTCTCATAGGAGGGTTTCCTCTAAACACATTACATTCACCCTGAACCAAGGCACACAAGCGCTGCATTAAATGTAGCTAACAGCCCATATAGAAGAGACAGTTCATTCAGGCACAGAGAGAATACTGTAAAGAATAGCACAGCTTTGCCTCTTCCGATAAATTGTCTGACTCAGTTACAAGAGAGTTGCTTTTTATGAATCTTTACTGCTCACATGACAGTTCTGGGAGTTGACTTCTTTTAAAATGGCAAAAAAGTTGGAATGAAATATTGGAGTTAACCTTCCTCAATTGAGCTTTTCCATCTGATAAGCTCAAACACTGACCCGATAGAATGAAGACCATTGCCAGATCCCAAAGCTCATCAGAGCTGTACAGACAAAGTGCTAGTACAGGTCAACCCAGTGATTTATGCAATATGTCTCAAAGTGAAAAATATTTATAAATCACTTGCTTTCTCAGAAAGGTTACAGGGATAACAAAGACATCACCCTTAAAATTTGGAAGAGAACTTGTGTGCAAACATGACTGTGTTGCAAAGAGGCATGTTCTCAAAACAAAGCATTCAGAAAAGACAAATCATGGAGTACTTACATAAGGAATCTTTCTGTAAAATAAAAAAACTGTATTATTAGGGCACTATGTCATTAGAAAAGAAAAATTATTTACTTGCAGCTGTAAACAATAGCTTTAAGTAAAGTCTATATTCTAAGTTATTCCTGATGTGATAATGCTGACTGGTATAGAGTCATGTGTAAGTCATTCAGAGAGTAGAAGATGCTTATTGCAAGAACTATGAATCCCTCCCCAGCTTCCAATCCATTCTTGCAGGAGAAATGGCAATCACCAAGACCCAAACATTGAGAAAAAACGTGTCAAGAATCAATAAGTGAGCATAGAGCAACAGGAATTTGTGTGTCTGTACGTTTTGAACATGTGAAGACAAAAATCATGCTAGGAAGGGAATTTGTTGAAGCAAAGTGATGGAAGAGGTATCCTGAATATGTATGTGGAATGTATTTTTTCTTGGGATTTGTGTCATGTTACAATATCCAGAAGGCATTTGGACTGCTTAATCAGAAATTTGCAGTGTGGTGGGAATTGTCAGTTCTCAGGATTGTGATTTGTAAAGAAATTTTGAATTAGTTGGATTTTTTTTTTTCATACTGTCACTAGCTGTAGTAGAATTGAAGGTGCCAAAACACCTTTAACAATTCAGTGCCTGGACTAGGTGTACATGTTAGAGATGTGTTTCAAATTTTTGTCACCACACATAACCTCCTGTAGCTGAGTCACAGGTGTTTAACACTGAGAAATCATAATAAGAGGAAACTGGATTCCAATGGGAAAAAAAAAAAAATAGTCATAAAAAAGGTCACATTACTGCTATTCTCAGATTCAAAAAAGAGAACTGGCATAGATTAGTAAGGCGTCCAGGCATGATGCTGCTCAAGTAAACTATTATGCTAATAATGAGACTTCGCAAATTAGTAAAGAAGGGATGTATTTTTTTCCCTGTGCAGAACGGATTAACTAGATCTAAATCTAAATCTAATCTAAATCACTTGAAAAATGTGATCTTGACAATGCGCTACTTCTTTCTGGCAAATGGTGAGCCAAACAGATGACTACTATGCCTTTCAGAAGATAATGCTTCCATGAATTCCTCTCGTGGCCTGGGGGACCCCTGAGAAATCTTAAAAAGAAAAGTATGTTGAAAACATACTTGAGAAAGAATGTGGAAGCCAAACTGTAGCTCTTATGAAATGTTGTTTGATTAAGCTTATGCAAGAATAACACAGACATAAAGACTACTCTTCATAAAAGACTTTATGCCTATAACACGTGGGTCCTTCACTATAGTAAGCATACAGAATAAACATAGACCTATACAGTCTTCCAAAGACTAAAACTTTTTGCTGTATTTTCTGTCCTCTGAGATTACTGCTTGATGTGTGTGGGGGTTTTTGTTTTGGTTTTGATTTTTGTGTGTGTGCATTTTTGTTGTTTTTGTTTTGGTGAGTTTTGTGTTTTTGTTGCTTTTTTTTTTTTTTTTTTTTGTTGTTTTTTTTTTTTTTGCTGTATTTTTATCTCAGCTGTTACTCCTTCCGTACTTGACTGGGAATTCTGAGGCTTCACGTAGCACCAATGGCTTACCTGACCAAGCCAGGTAAAAAGACAAAATGGAGAAGGTGAGTTTATTAGGTGGCAGATTACCTTTCTTTCAGACACCACACAGAAAATGCAGGCTCTATTTAGGGCTGACTGTAATCTGAGCTCCTTCTTTTCACCCTGTTCCCCACCATTGCTGGGAGGCCGTGACTTTTTTATTTTTCTGTTAGGGTTATATTGGTGAGAGGTGATAGCCCTAAAAGAGAAAGGTAAAATGCTTTGCTGTTCCTACCTTAAATATTGTGCTCACCAAGGAGTGCTTTTGCATCCCAGTAGTCTTCATGTCATTAAACTGCAATTCACCACTAAGATTTTTACAGAAAAACAAAAATGGGAGAGAGATTAAATTACACTTTTTAAAAACAGCAATGAGAAATTGATTTTAACTCTCAAAAAGGTGAATAACGATTGAATAAAACAGTGTGTAGCCTGGCAAGTAATATGGTGCTCTGGTCCCTTTTTGTCATGATCAGTACTTCTTTAACTGAAGAAGCTGAAAATTGTTAAGCTTTGGTGGGAACCAAATGGTAGGTATGTTTGAATTAAAGGAAGAAAGAAGTCATAAGCACCTCTAGGGAAGAATGAGAAGGGAGAAGAATTTACACAGCCAGAAATAACTATAATAAGAATGGAGCATCAATCACAAACAGCTGCAATTATTTTGCCATTGAGTGGAATGAGGAGATGCAAAGGAGTAGAAAGATGACACATTTCTTAAGCATGACTGGAATGTTTTTAGACATTAGATCAACATGAAATATTGAGTGTCTATTTTAGAACAGAATCAAATCTGTTTTAAGGAATTATGCACTAAAAATGCTTAATGTTAGTGTTATGACCATAATGAATTCCAACCCCTATCTCTCATTAAGGGAGAATTTATATTTTAATTAATTAATTAGTTGTTATACTATTAATTTTAATAATTGCAGCTGATTCTGTCAGCTTCTTTAGACTGCTGGGCCTCTGTGACTGAAAGAAGTTCCATCACTTTTCAGATGCCTTGTGCATAGGTACGAGAGCAATTTTAAAGTTAGGGTACCTACATGGAAACTGCATAATCAATAAAACACGAGAAATCCCATCATAGCATTGCTGTGGTTTGCCTCCAAAATACAACAGCAGGAGACAGATCCCTTGTTCCCTTCACAGTCTAGAACAGAGGGCAGTATTCTTCAGTTCCTGTCCTCACAAGAAACCTAAATAGACAGACATTTCATTGCCCCTGATGCAGGAATAGATGCGTATTTAGATATTAATTCTAATAGCTGTATGAGATTTTCAGATATTCATTGTATTCATTCTTATAGTTGTCTGACCATTCTTGAATGGAGAACAGCTGAGTGGTGGCTAAGTTATGAATGAAAATATTTGGGTCTGACTTAAAATAAGAGGCAAGTAGGGAAAATGTAGCCATTTCATGACCAAATATAGTAAGTGGCCTTTGCTATTGGATGGGAACATACTTAAAACTCAGTGTAAGTTTGTGCATTTTTAAACTGTACATGTTTCGCTAAGAGAAATAAAACCATCTTAGACTCACAGAAATGAGAAATGGACCAAAGATAGTTCTGTAAATCAGGGTGAACAGATGAAGTTTTCTCTTCCAAACTCTATTCTGCACTGGTGAGGAGTCACCTGCAATACTGCACACAGATATTGAGTCTTCAGTACAGGAGAGACATAGACCTGTTGGAGTGCATCCAGAAGGAGGCCACAAAAATGATCCATGGAATGGAATGCCTCTTCTATGAGGACAGGCTGAGAGAACTGAGGCTCTTCAGCCTGGAGAAGAGAGGGCTTGAAAGTTGACCTGATAGCGGCCTTTCAAGTATCTGGAGGGGAGCTACAGGAAAAAGAGGACTCTTCAGTGTGGTCTGTGTAGAAAAAGGGGAAATGTTTTCAAGCTGAAAGAGCATAGATTTAGGTTAGATATAAGGAAAACTATTTTACAGTGAGGGTGGTGAGGCACTGGAACAGGTTGCCTAGTGATGTTGTGGATGCCCCATCCCTGGAGGCTTTCAAGGCAAGGCTGGATAAGACTCTGAGCAACCTGATCTGTCTGTGGGTGTCCCTGTTCATTGTAGGGCACTTGGACTAGATGGCCTTCAGAGGTTCATTCTAACTCTAAGGATTCTATGATTCTTACGCATGAAGCGTTGGTGATAATGTTCTTAATTGCAGCAGAGAAACCTGTGACTTTCCATTTATATCCTACCCATAACATACATCCAGAATTTAATCTTTTTTTCAAACATTCCAAGATATACCTAATAGGAAACCAGTCCATTCTTCCAATCAGTCATGTAGGTGAGGGCAAGAAATACATGCTATTCACCAGTATGAAGGTATTGTACCTTAAAGCCCAAAGTTACTGTAAACTGTTACAACTGAGAAGGAAAATCTCAGTTTTCTGGAAAAATCCAGAGTAACTGGAAAGTTTTGAAATGTTGTTCCTTACAGCTATTCTGGTTTTATGAATTAAAACTTAATCTAGTAATTTTTCAGATGAGTTTAAGTGCTTTCATGCTCGCTTTTTTTTTTCCCTCTGAGTTGAGCTTCCACTAAGATTTTATAGTTTAAAGGGTATGCTATGCAGTCTCTATAAAATTTTTAAAGTGCTCTAAGAAACTAATACATTTTAAAAATAGCATTTCTGTTAAAAGTGTCATATAAAGAATATGTGAAAAAATGATATGAGTTTTATTAGATCTCACTTGTGAGATGGCCTGCTTTTCCATTTTCATGCAATGTATCTATCCAAACTTCTGTCAATAGTATCTTACATGCCAGAATTTACACCATCACATACCACACTTGTAGACTTACACCATTATTCTCTAAGTCTCTGTCAACAAATGCAATGAGTAGTAATTTATTTCTTTGAAATGAGTGGTTGTGAAAAATAGAAAAATAAAACTCTCTCAATTACCAAATCACAGAATTGCAGGGGTTGGAAGGGACCTCTAGAGATCATCGAATCCACCCCCCCTGCCAAAGCAGCTCCTTAGCCCAGGTTGCACAGGTAGGCGTCCAGGCGGGTCTTGAACATCTCCAGAGAAGGAGACTTCACAACCTCCCTGGGCAGCCTGTGCCAGTGCTCCATCACGGCACTGTGAAGAAGTTCCCCTGCATGTTTGTGCGGAACTTCCTATGCATCAGTTTGTGTCTATTTCCCCTTGTCCTGTTGCCACATTCTGCTGAGAAGAGTCCAACCTCATCCCTTTCCCTGCTACTCCTTAGATATTTATCGATGTGGATCAGATCCCCTGTGAGTCTTCTTTTTTCAAGGCTGAACAGACCCAGGACTCAGCCTGTCCTCATAAAGGAGATGTTCCCTGCCCTTTATCATCTTTATAGCCCTCTGCTTGGACTCTTCAAGGAGATCCCTGTCTTTTTTGTACCGGGGAACCCAGACCTGGACACAGTACTCCAGGTGAGGCCTCACCAGGGCAGAATAGAGGGGGAGGATCACCTCCCTTGACCTTGTTGTAAGCAGTAATTGAACAAAAAAATTAAGAAACTTAGATTGCAAGTAGACTTTGAAGTGCAAAAATGATTTCCATAGGAGATGTATATAAATATTTTCAGGAAATGCTTTGATATTTCCTGATGTTTCAAGCATTTAGCATTTCTATGTAAGTAGTCTGTAGCATGCTTCTCTCAAGAGTTTCAAAATGATCTCAGGTACAGTAGTCAGTTGTACAGAGGATATAAAATACAGTATATTTGAAATCTAGTGTTTTACTCTCAACAGCTAGATGCTACTGACTGAACATAGGTAATTTTCAAATTGCCACCTCATGGGTTATAATGAGTTTATATTTTAAGAATATCCTTTTTCAACAGTCACCACTGGAGAGTGCTTTTTATGTGAAAAATCTACACTTCATAAAACAACATGTCAGCTTAAAATATCTGGCCAGAGGTGAACCTTAGAGATAGAAGAGCTGATTGAAGAATAGCTTTCTTTGTGAGAACTGTGGTAATTGATCCTTTATAGGAACTTTTTTAAAACAAGAAAATGTCTCTCTTTTGTCCCAAAGCATGCTACATCTACAGTATTTTCTTTTCTATGTATTCTGAACTCAACAGTGACTTTTCCACTGTATTCCTTAGGCAGTAGCTCAACTACAAGAAATATTTGTGGGAAGGTTATAACAATTTAATCAGGAGTCTAGCAGCTATCAGAATTATGGAGTATTAAATGAGCATTGGTCTTTAAATGTCTTGGAATGGGTAAATGAACTTCCCTTGAGTTTTGAACAGAATTTTGTTTATACTATCTTATATTCAGAATAAACAGATAAAACGCAATGTGAAAAGTCATGGCAGCATGTGAAGATTTTGGACTGTAAGTTGGTGAGATCTCAGGTAGCCAGGAAGGTCATCCATACCCTCTAGTGCATCTAGCAAAATGACAGTGTTGCTAGATGTGCAAGGGAAGCAATTGACCCATTCTGCACCACACTGGTGCAGCCTTGGCTCATGTACTGTGTGCAATTTTGGGTGCCGCAGTACAGAAAGGACATAAAACAATTAGAGAGTGCCCAAAGGAGGGCTACAAAAGTGGTGAACAGTCTAGAGGGGAAGACGTATAAGGAGCAGCTGAACTCCCTTGGTTTGTTTAGCCCAGAGTTGAGGAGGCTGAGGGGAGGCGGGGAAGTGCTGTCTAGTGACAGCAACAGGACCTGAGGGAGCAGCATGGAGCTGCGTCAGGGGAGGGTCAGGTGGGTTATCAGGAAGAGGTTTTTCACCAAGAGATTGTCTGCACACTGGAACAGGCTCTGCAGGACGGTGGTCATGGCAATGAGCTGACAGAGTTCAAGAAGTGTCTGGACAGCGCTCTCAGACATACGGTCTGATTTTTGGGTGGTCCTGTGAAGAACCAGGTGTTGGACTCGCTGTTCCTTATGGATTCCTTCCTATTTTGGGCTATTCTATGATTCTACAGTTACTGAGGAGTTACAGAGAGTCTGCTCTCTGTGCATAGGAACAATTTTCCATGGTCATACATGGAGCTCCTGCTGGTAGAAAGTAGTACCCATCTGCATGGTGCTGCAGATATCCAACTGAGGATATCTTTTAGCTGAAAATTTTTATGACTTGCTGTTAAAATGGAAAAGAAAAAAAAGTATCTTTACAGATCTCTATCAAAACACTGAGGTATTTTTAGGATTACAACCATACCTGCTTCAGTATTTTAATATTCAAATTCTGAATGGGAGTTGGACAAGGTCACTACATGTTTGAGCTGCTTTAAAAGGAAGCCACACCAATCTAAAAATAATATCCTGGAGTTCAGTGGATGTCTGATCATTGTGTAGCAGAAAGTTCACAGAAGCAGAGGTAATAGATTTCACAAACGGCTTTATGAAGTCAAAGGATCCAATTGTAATGTTTTGTGATCAGTGACGTTGTGCTGTGTGCTCTGTGTGACTAGGCTTTTTCTCAAAATAAGCAACAAAAATGCATCAACAACAGGAAACAGAAGAACTCAAGTGATGGTAAGAGTCCAGAACTGTTCTAGTGAATCTAATTACTTTTCACTGTACTTGGCAAGAAGAGCTTCTGTGATTTTACTGAGCTTTTCTACAACCTCTGGTTACTGCTGTCACCAGTTCTTTATTAAATATCTCAGAGAAAGAAAATTGTTTGATCAGATTTTAGTAAACAAATTGTTTAAATAATGGATGCTATGCAAACTCAAGGCTGAAGCTAGTGTGTGTCTCACTTCTATGAAGCCATCATACCGATTACAACTTGTGTGAAGTAATGCATGTACTGTATATAGCTTTTAATATTCTCTCTTTTCCTTACCATTTGTTCATTATTGTAAAGGCTTTTTTTTATATATATTTTTTAAGCTAGAGAATGTTGTAAAAATTCAGATTGTGTGTTTCCAGAATATCAATACATCCTAAGTTAGAAAGCTTCTAATGGACTTCTTTAGGGACCTGTCAGAATTATGAAGTATATTGATAATAGCAAAGAAAACATCAGTTACTATCAGGAAACAATAAACAAAAAAGTGTATGGTAATGAAAGCATATAAGTATTGAATAATTACAAAAAAATATATTGAAGGAAAACACAAAATCTACTTAACCTGATTAATCAGCTGATGGCTTTTATGCACAAATTCATCCAGCATTTTTGTCAAAATAAAAAAAACCTCCAAAATAGGTGCAGGGAGTAGAGGTTATTTAAAATCTATTGTAATGCCATGGAGTTGCTCTGCTACTTGTCAAACAGCATAGAGCATGGGTAACAGCTGAGACAGGTTAGCCTAGAAAGTTGTGATAAGCAGATCATCTTTTCTTAGTAGACCATAATTACTTTATTATTTTTTTCTTACTGTAAAGGAACTTAGTATTCATAATTATAATGAAATGAGAAGTGAATCCCATACTGAGCAACTTGGAAGGGAATTCACAGTTGTTGGTTTTTTTTAGTCAAATTAAGGTCCAAATAAGAAATAAAGTTTGTGAAGTATTGCTATTATTTTTGGATCCAACTCTTCCAAGATAAGTGGAGTGGACTAAACATGTCAGTAAGCCTTCTGCAGGCACCAGGTAACTTGCATATTCAAACTAGTTGGCTTTGTAAGATTTTCAAAGGCAATGAATTTATCTTGCTTTTCACTTCTTTCTCTACTATTGCCCTCAAAATAATCCACTGGGTTGGCTTTAGCTTCCCCACTATGACAGACTTGCATTGATTTTCAGCCTCACCAAATTTTCTTTTTATGTACGCTGGTCTTTAATTATAAAAATAACAATTATAAATGTCTGAATAATTTTTTCTCTTTTAAAAAAATCTGCATTGATGCCCTTACAATATATAAAAAAATAATGGCTCCAGTATTTCCAGTATTTGAACTAGTCTAGCTGTGCTTGATTCTATTTTAAATAGAATACATGACAGTAAGCAATATTTGTGTCACTTAAAATCAAATGCCATTGATTTCACTTGATTACATGCTGTAAGAGTTTGAAGAAAAAAGAGAAAGACCTGAAGGAAGCGTTGTACTGTTACGGCATAAGTACTTGTCTTGTTCAGTTGTAGTCATACAGCTTAGATGTAACAGACAGTACTTGGTCAGATTGCTCATTGAAGTGGGTAGTGTAGAATTAGTAGTAATATTCTAGCATTCATATGAAGAGTTGTGATCAACCAGACTGAAATGAACATTAGCTTTCATAGCTATATAAAACACAAGAAGTATTTAAAGGCCTTCTTTAAACCTTCATGATTTGCATAGTAATTCTATTAGGAACTGTCTTAGTTTCAATGAGGGGGTGGAATTGGTTTCTTCAGACTGTCTGGTATGATGCTGTGTTTTGGTTCTTGGAGAAAAACTATGTTAACACACCAGTGTTTATAGTTGCTGCTGAGCAGCATTGTATAGAGCCAAGACCATTTGCAGCAAAGGCTGGGAGGGAACAGAATTAGGACAGTGGACTTAAACTGGCCAAAGGGATATTCCATAACATATGACATCATGCAGAAGGACTTTCAAAGGCAGTAAGAGTGCATCTCACTCTCTTTCACTGCTCCAAGAGCAGGCTTAGGTTTTAAACTAAGACTGTGATGTGAAACACTGTGAAAATAGTTTGGGTGCTACTTGGAATTGCAGACTAATGGATTCTGACAGGAGATGTGATGTGACCTTTGAGACTATATCCCAAGAATGTGATAATCAGAACGTGATTCAGTGTTTTGTGAGGGATGTAGGGAAAGGATGGAACCTTATAGATCGAGGAAAATTATGGTAGAAAGGTAGGGAAAAGTAGATCAGGTGGTTCTTATTGGCTGAAAGTGAAACCACGGTAAAGGATGGTGATCTTGTACAAATGAACAAGGAAATAGGAAGCTCAGAAATGAGCATATTGCATTCTACAGATGGAAAGAAAGATAAAGAGGCTGTTGAGATGAATATAAAGAAAAAATAGATCACATTTTTCTTAGAAAAAAAGTAGATTAAAGATGTAAGTGTTCGACTGGCCACTGAAGACGCATAGCTTCATTTCTAGCTCTTTAATGACCTTGGACAAATCTGTTAATCTGTCCTTGTCTTGTTCTCTGTTTCTAAATGTGGATAGTAATATTTCTGTATCCCTCTATAAAATGATGAGAATAAATTCATCTGCAGTTGAGATACTCAGCTACGATTAACTGTTGGGTCATGTAAATGCTGAGGTGAATAGGTTAACCAACCACAGAGACAGAAATTAAATCTGCAGACTAGGAAAGAAGAGATAAAAGACTTAGAGGAGAAACTTAGCGTGAGGTTATTTTGTTTTCAAACAACAGAACAACTGTTCTTTACTCTTTTATTCAGCATGGAAATTGCTCACAATACAGAAATCTTTTAACTGTCTGCACATATCAAAGGTAACCTAAGAATTTAGGTAATTTTCTTTGACACAAAAAGTTTTGTTTTCTTGCTTACCTCAAGGTATTATGTCAAACTACTGAGTGGCATGTAGGGTTTAATGACAAATTTATGACCAGTCCATTTATTCTGAATTGAGTTTTAACTCACCTTGGAACCAGAGATTGGAGTAAATGACCTCCAGAGGTCCGTTTCAGATCTAATGGTTGACAACAGAAGGAGGCGTGAAACTCGGTGATTTTTAAGGTCCCTTCCAACTCAAGCCATTCTATGATGCTATGAATGACACTTGTAATTCTTTCTATGAATGAAGAATGCCTCCTGTCAAAGTACAGGTTTAATCTGTAACTATCCTGATTCACAACTCATTTACACTAATGCACTAATGAATTTGTGTAACAATCTTGATTTTCCTGAAAGATTCTGAATTTTCATCACTGCACTTGAGGTTAGTATCATGTTGTATGAAATAATGTTCCAGTACACCTACTTTTATGGGAACATTGCACTTTAAATTCTTTGTGATGGATATGTATTAGGTCTTCCTTTTAAAACTGCATTTCATGTGAATTGTCACACTGAAGATTTTAATAGCCTAGTGCCTATGGTAGTCTTAGGAGAAAATTATCTTGCTGGGTAAAGACTAAATAGATCACGTCAGCCACAATACCTTCACAGTAAGAGTGACAGAGCACTGGAGCAGCTTGCCCAGAAAGGTGGTGGAATTTCCTTCTCTGGAAACGTTCAAGAGCTGCCTAGACACCTACCTGTGCAACCTGGTCTAGGGAGCCTACTTTGGCAGAGGGGTTGGACTAGGTGATCTCTGGAGGTCCCTTGCAGCCCCTACAATTCTTTGATTCTGTGATTAGTCTCTGTGGAAAGAGAACATCCTAAATGTATAGTGCTAGAGGTTATCTGATTTCATTAATTTTACTTTTCCAATATTTTAATTTCTTAATTGCTATTTTCAGTAGCTAAGACTAACATCAGCAATGTGTTGTAGTTTCTGTTCCTCTATGGAATTATCTCTCTTTAATGATAATATTTACTGGAGACTATTGTCCTTATATTGTTGTTGGATATTTCTTTGAAAATTCTGTGTGATATTTATAGTATTGGAGTAGGGAAATGCTTCTACTAGTGTGTGAGTATCTCTGACAAGGAAATTAACAATCCAAAACTGTTACTGAGCTACACTGCTTAAAAGGAAGTATGCTAACTAGTAACACCAAAACTTATATGGGTCTAGGAACTGTTACTGTGCTGCAGACACTTTTAAAAAACTTCTATTATTTATTTATTTATTTGTTTTTGAATGTCATGGAACCTTTCAGGTTTAGAAATGTGAAAAATAAATAAATAAAAATTAAACTATTTTTAATTTATTTCTTTAACCAGCTTGCTAAACAGTAGCCATCTGAAAAAAAAAACCAAACAAACCACAATCACGAAACCTAATCAGAACAATAGAGGTTTGTTACTTTTGTCTGTCTTACAGTCCCATTATGAAATAAGGATTATAAGATATCTTGTGAATAGACCAACATACAAACATACATATGTGTAGGGGAATGATACTAACAGTCCCCTGCTGAAAGCAAAATAATCGTGTAAAACTTCCCAGAATAGCACTGAAACAGCTGAATGGCTTCAGGCCATTTCTCAGAAGGTGTTCAGAAGGGTCTCAGTCTGAAATATTTTTAAGCAGATGCATGAGCTAAGCAATAGTTAACCCTTGTGGGCCTCAACTTACACTTACAGGATGGGTAACAGGACTTACTCTTTTCTCATTGTTTTTGTGTTTTTTGACTTTTTATATTTACATCCAACACCTTGGAATAATATTGTTATACTTTTATTTAGTTTTATGAACCTATTAAAATAATTTTGTATAGCTACTCACAAGACATGAGGGAAGAATCAAATATTTATATAAATATTTTAAAAAAGAACACCACCCTCATTGAAAAACATGCATGTTGGTGTACATAAACATAAAAATAAATGCTATGCATCTTTTAGCATTTTTCAAAATTGTTCTTTTAAGCCTGAAATTTATACTCTTCTACAGTAAGAAACAATTACAGCTAATGTCAGTCCTCAATAGCCAGTAAAGATAAAACTGTTTCAAACCCATTCATTATTCTGGCAAGTGCTTAGTTTAAGCATTCCATGTATGAACAGTTTGCTCAAATGTTAAGCAAAGTTTAAATATCATTATTCTTGTGAGAAATTACTCACTGAATTGGAGACTGGATCTTTTTTTTAGTAGATGCAGAGAAATTCAGTTCTATATCTAAACTCATGTCTACAAAATTTCATGAAAAGTGGGTCATTTTTGTAAAAATGTTTTGGCAATTTAGAAAGCTCAATTGATTTAGAGCGTCTGCATGTCGTTTCTATGCATAAATACAGTTATAGAATCACAGACAGCAGTGGCTCTTCCCTTTTCCACTGACCCAGTTGCACCATCATATAAGACCACTAGGTTGGTCAAGCAGGATTTGCCGTAGGTGAAGCCACACTGATTCTCNTAAACAGTAGCCATCTGAAAAAAAAAACCAAACAAACCACAATCACGAAACCTAATCAGAACAATAGAGGTTTGTTACTTTTGTCTGTCTTACAGTCCCATTATGAAATAAGGATTATAAGATATCTTGTGAATAGACCAACATACAAACATACATATGTGTAGGGGAATGATACTAACAGTCCCCTGCTGAAAGCAAAATAATCGTGTAAAACTTCCCAGAATAGCACTGAAACAGCTGAATGGCTTCAGGCCATTTCTCAGAAGGTGTTCAGAAGGGTCTCAGTCTGAAATATTTTTAAGCAGATGCATGAGCTAAGCAATAGTTAACCCTTGTGGGCCTCAACTTACACTTACAGGATGGGTAACAGGACTTACTCTTTTCTCATTGTTTTTGTGTTTTTTGACTTTTTATATTTACATCCAACACCTTGGAATAATATTGTTATACTTTTATTTAGTTTTATGAACCTATTAAAATAATTTTGTATAGCTACTCACAAGACATGAGGGAAGAATCAAATATTTATATAAATATTTTAAAAAAGAACACCACCCTCATTGAAAAACATGCATGTTGGTGTACATAAACATAAAAATAAATGCTATGCATCTTTTAGCATTTTTCAAAATTGTTCTTTTAAGCCTGAAATTTATACTCTTCTACAGTAAGAAACAATTACAGCTAATGTCAGTCCTCAATAGCCAGTAAAGATAAAACTGTTTCAAACCCATTCATTATTCTGGCAAGTGCTTAGTTTAAGCATTCCATGTATGAACAGTTTGCTCAAATGTTAAGCAAAGTTTAAATATCATTATTCTTGTGAGAAATTACTCACTGAATTGGAGACTGGATCTTTTTTTTAGTAGATGCAGAGAAATTCAGTTCTATATCTAAACTCATGTCTACAAAATTTCATGAAAAGTGGGTCATTTTTGTAAAAATGTTTTGGCAATTTAGAAAGCTCAATTGATTTAGAGCGTCTGCATGTCGTTTCTATGCATAAATACAGTTATAGAATCACAGACAGCAGTGGCTCTTCCCTTTTCCACTGACCCAGTTGCACCATCATATAAGACCACTAGGTTGGTCAAGCAGGATTTGCCATAGGTGAAGCCACACTGATTCTCCTGTATCACCTCCCTGTCTTTTATGTGCTTTAGCATAGCTTTCAGGAGGATCTGCCACATGATCTTTCCTGGCAAAGAGGTGAGACTCACAGGTCAGCTGTTCCTGGCATCATCCTTTTTACCCTTCTTAAAAATAGGTGTGATGCTTCCTACTTCCAGTCACCAGGAACTTCAGTTGTCTTCCACGACTTTTTACATATTGTTATGATGAATAACATCAATTAATATTTCTTAGTATTTCAAAGAAAGTTAAGAATGATGAATCTCAGGGGGGAAAGAAGGTAATTTTTTGGTAGTTGAGAACTGCTGCAAAGTGTGATGGGTTTGTAGCCCAATTAAACCGCAGTGTGGAGCTGGAATCTGAGATGCCTGTGGATCAGAAGGATTGAGTTTTAGATTCAATAGTAAAATAGAAATGGGAATTGATTAATATACTGAATACAGTAAATGCAATTGGGATTTGGGAATGGGCAGAGAATTGGCCTTGGACCAGTTTCCTAAGAATTAGTAAGAAACAGTGATAAGAAAAAGGCAAATATAAAAATAACTTGTGTTTTAAATTTATAGTGAAAAAAAAGAGTAAAGAAAACCAAAAAATCTTTTATTAATGTTTGCATGAAACACTGAATAACGTTCTATGATAACAATGAACAATACATTCATTAATATGCACATCGCTGAACACACAGCTATTCAGAGTAAGCTCATGCTGTCACAAAGACCTTGTTCTGAATGGGAACCTCAAGGCTTCAACAGCTTCCTGGGCAGCCAAGCTTGGCAGAGTTTGACTTTTTCCACCTGTTTAGTTGCTGAGTTATTTGGAAATCAAAAATCTAATGGCAAACAGCAGTAAGCTTTAGAGTGTGAAAGAGGATTGTCTTTGGAAATCTGGACAACAGCTCATTGTATCTCTATTTTATTCACTGTACTAAGCTGAGAGTGTTTTCTTACTTCCTCCATAGCGTTGCTATGCATTCATCTTGCAGAGTTAGAGGCATCTCACTGGTGAATGCAGCGGATTCTCTTTTCCCCTTGTACTTGCCTTACAGAGTATTCTGTTGTCAATGATAGATTTTTGAGTTTGCTAGACTTTTGAGTTTCTAGTCTTGGGGTGAAAAAGACCTAGCCGCTGTCCCCAGACAGAGTCACATTAGAGTTTATTGACCTAGCCTAGTGGAGATTGTTTATGTTGTGCAGAGATGTAATTTGTGTTTGTCCCCTTCCTCTTAACATAGGATTGCAGTTACTTCACCCAACTAGAAGCGTATTCTGCTTAGGGAATTCAAACAGGTGTCAATGCAGGTTTCAACATAGACAGTCTTAAAGCACCCTGAGAATTTAGATTTTGTAAGCAGTTTTACTTCTAACGTTCTAAACCTTTTATTTTTACCTAGTGTTTTCTAGCATGCAGGAATACACTAGGCAGTTGAAAGATTAAATAGGAGTGCATGGTGTTGATCAACTCCATATTTTAGACAGTGTATTCAAAATACTTATTCCCAGAGAGACTTCGATAATATATTGACCACCAAAACACTTGAGGGAGTGGGAAAGCCCTCAGTGATGTTAGTGGACCCCTAATTTGTCTTGTGGGTCTCTTCATTTACAAGTTGTGTAATAAAAGATTGGAGAATAAATCTCTAAATAGTAGTTAGAGATTGAAGATGATGTGCATAAAAATATGAAAATTGCGGGTGATCCGTTCAGAAATTACACTTTGAGAGTTTTACCTCAAAGAATTCTAGGATCTGAGGTGCTACATGCATATCAACTTTATCTTAATAAATGTTTGTATATTATTTCTTTGCCCCATGGAACAATGCCACGTTGTGGTGACTTTGAGTAAGAGCTTTTATGCTCTTTCTAGATGTATGTGGGAATCATTTTTAAGTGCCTGTGCTTGTATCTTGCTATCAAAACCCACATAATGAAAATGATCCTGTTGGGATTCTGCAGATGTATTATATCTCATCATTGGTAGAAAAACTGTGTGTCAGTGAAGAGTAGAACTATGCAACAAACTAATTAGGGAAATGGTCATTTTCTGTCTTCACTGGACTTAATCCTTACTCTGATTTTTTATTTTTTCAAGGCATTTGTAGGTTTTATTTCATAGTTCTCCTCTCTTCAAAGTACAACTGTTGTAACAATATTAATATCTGCCAAGCATAACAGCTTTCCTCATTCATTGAAATTAGAGAATCTGGTACTAATGCCTTAGATTATGAAGTTCAGTTGCCCCCTGCCAAAAGAAAAAAAAAAAAATCATCCAGCTTCATGACCAGATATTTTATTAAACTCCCACTGCACAGAGGTTATCTACTAATATCCAGAACTGAGTACATTAGTGTCTAGGGACAGAGGTAAACAAACAAAAGACAACAAATGGATTGAAGCAAGCACGTGCAGTCCCCTGGAGGGTTGGAGTAGTTAGCAGCTGAAAGAGATCCTATGTATAGGGGCATATATTGAAATACTTTATATTCAAGAAGAAAAAATTAAGTTAATTCAATTGTGCAGAAGATGATTGTGTGAGTTTCAGTGTTCATACTTAAACTGAATAATGTCAGAAATCTTTGATTTGATGAAGATTTATTTTTTTAAAGTTACCTTGACCCCCTCAAGTGCATGCGATGCATTCAGCTCTTCGGTGTAGCATGAACGCTTATAAGCAATTATTATGAGATTAATGGCTGAATTTCACCAACCGTGTCGTTGCTTTTCTGTTTAATGATTGAACAGAAGTTAATGAAAAATGCATAGTTTTGACATATTGTGTATAAAGTATGTCAGTTTGGGAGATGGGAATTAAGCACCGTTTTCCTTTGAATCTATTGTGGGCAATATTGGCAGGAAGAGTTCAGTAGCAGTGGGATAGAGTTAACGTAGCTTGCAATGGGATTCTGGGATTGTGAATTTGGAAGAATGGCTTTTAGTTCTGAGGAACAGGCTCATATCTAAATGTACTTTTTGCATTAAATGTTATACAGTACACTATTGTTTTTTCATATTTCTCATAATTTTGAAAATTCTGATGTATTCTATAAATCTATAGATATACAGAACAAGGTAGACTGCATAAATGCTGCATCATTGTTACTAAGAGTTACAGTCACGTTTCTTAGTCTCTTTAAGGAACATCTGAAAGTTGGAAGTTGTAACTTCAGTGTAGTTCTAAGTAAGAAATCATAGTGTTTTCCACAGCTGTTGCTTGAATGCTGGGATTACACTGAATCCTCAGACTTCACCTCACATCAAGCTGTCAACAAAAAGATGCTCTAAATTCCTCAAAGTTCCCTGAATCAGGTGTAAAATGTCCATTATGCTGTTATCTTTAGTGTAGTTCATGGTTGTCTTCCAACTACTAGTTAGAAACATCACACAATATATAATTGCTTTCATTTACACCATCCATACTCCAAATATAACTTCTATACAAATCTGTGTGTATACTCAGAGCCCAAGGAGAATGTGTAGAGCTTTTAATATTTTTATTTCAGTTGATCATAAGTGGATCAAAGGCTCATTGTTCCAAAACATTTAAAAATATATATATTTTTTTCAATTAATGTGGACTGATAAGTCTTCAAAATCTCCTATGATTATTTCTGAAACATTTTTTCCTTTATGCTGACCTACTGCTATTAACATCGAGCAAAGCTTAAAGTCAGTATTTAACATTTAATGGAAGGAACAAACTGATTCTGCAGTTTAACTCAACATTTGCAGTAAGATGACTTGTACCCTAATGGCTTGTAATTAATTTTTCTGAAAATCATATTTATGATAGTCTGCAGATTCAGAGCTTTATCTAATACATAATGTTCATTTTGAGCCTTTAATTGCATTTAAATTAAAATTGGCTTAGCAGGAAGATGAATTGTGGGAATGCATCAAACCACCCAGCATGTCCTGAAGATGTGAGCCTGAAAATGCAATTTGGTGGAGATGTGCAGAATCATTTGGAGTTCATTAATTTTTATTGCACAGGTAGTTTTACTAAAGTAGGTTATTTTCTTTGAAATTTATATTTATGTTTATGTCAATAGCTGAATATTGTATTAAGCTATACATCTATTAGAGTTTATTAAGCCAGTCTAATAGGGGCTGTTCATATTCTGCAGAGATGTAATTTGTGTTTGCCCTTCCATTTAATCTGGGAAGCTGTGTTTAGTTCAGTCGAACTACAAGTGTCTGTCCTGCTGAAAGAAGTCAAACAGGTGTCACTGCAGGTTTCAGTGTGTGCAGTCTTAAAGAATCCAGGAAATTTTGATCTTGTAAGCGGTTTTGCTTCTGACCTTTTAAACCTTTTTAGTCTGAATAATCTATTTTTTTTTTCATGTTACTGAGGTTCTGACCCAGCCACTGGAATGAAGGGTTATTGATGTGTAACTCAGTTTTGTGGTTTAATGTGGTGCACTTTGTCCAGCCAGCTTGTAAGCGATCCTTTAAATTGCAGATGCTGCTGAGGTTACACAATTTAATTATAATGTCACTTTACAATTATAAAGAAAAAAAGACCTTTTGCATTGCTAAATGAATACAAATTTTGCACAAGTTAGAAATACAAAAGAAAAAAAAAATTAACATTTGTCCTTTTTGCCAAAGTATTTACATTTTTACAACTGCCATGGAGCACAATAATTCTATTACCTATATCCATTAAACATTTGTGCTTTACATTTTTTTTTTATTTGCATACAGTATTATTAATAAAATGAAACTGTCAGCATTTACTGCTTTTGCCCATCCTCTTCTTACTCTTTTTTTTATTCCATTGCAGACAGAGTAATTAGAGATTGAAAACACTATGCTCAAATGCCTGTTACAAGGATTAAATTATATAATCACGGTAATGATTTTCCTTAAAACTCTTACTGCCAACTGTAACATTTTTCACTTCACCAGGTTTTTGGGTTTTTTTTTTGTGCTGTCATATATTATGAGAAAGTGGAAATATTTCTCCGTTCTGACAATCTGCTGCAAGTTACTAGTTTGTGGTCGGATATGATAGAAGCCCATATTCATTTAATACTCGCCAATCAGAACTTGACAGAGGTATTGCTTATTTTTTCATTTCATCACTGAAGCATGCCAGTGTAGTTTAGTCCCTAATTACTCTCAGACTGAGACATTCCAAATATTCCCATGGTGGTAATATTTTTCTGCCTGGATGAGTCATTACGTTGTTTGGCAGACTGAAACACCAGCCTTTCCTTGTTGGAACACTACCCCTCATGTAGCACCACATCTTTTCCTCACTGCTGTCTGTTCCACGACTTTCATCCTGCTGTGACATTTCAAGCTGTACCGTACAAGAGCACATTTGCCTTCCTTCTTGCTGACTGTCTGGAGCAGTGCCAGCTCTTTCTTTAGGGCCAAGGACAGGAGACTGGGGTAGTCTGAATAGAGCTGCTTAATGATCTAATGGAGCAGTGGCTCTCTCCTGCTGAGAGATAGGGCTTATTTGTTTGCTGGTTCGAGGAAAAGGTCAGGGAAATCCTTTTCAACAAAGGCTGTGACAGTGAGAATGTGCAATACCACACATTCCTGGTGCTTGAATAACTTCATACATCAGGTGTTCCCCTCATGTTAAAAATCTTTTTCTGTTTTCATTACATTTTCAGTATCCTGCAGATGGCAGAAAGATGAAAGTGATGAATTCTACAACTCCATAATATAAAGCCAAATGTTGTTCCTCCTGATAGAAGAAGACTTGGTACTAGGAGTTCAGCACTGGGGAACACAGATAGCTAGCGACGTTTGTAGAGGCAGCTCCTTTTCCTTGTTGTTGTGAAGCCTTTTGGGTATATGACTTTTAATGACTTTACGCTTAAAAGGGTTCTAAACGTATTTTATGTGTTTTTCACTGAGATTGACAAGGACTGTAACTTCAGTTGGGTCACTCAAGTTAATTTAGTCTAGACTTTCCAGAGCAGCCTGCTTCTCAGAGTGGGACGCGTTCTGTATGTGCACAGTGATACTGCAGTGGCTCTTGGGATTACCCTAAGCGTTGCACCAAAGGTGGGTCTTGGAAGTTTGGGGCAGATGTGTCTATGCGTGCTCAGAGGGCAGTACCAAGGAACAGCAGTACAGCTTCTGTGCCACCAGAAGTCCCCACGCATGGGTGACCTGGCTTGGCCATGCCAGTGGCATCCTGCCCAGGAGCATACCTGATGAGACCCAAAGTAGCCACAGTTTACCCTCAGATCTGGGCCACGGGGATCTCTATTCCACATTTCAAAGCTGATGTCTATTTATAGGGGCACAGTAAACCTCTGAACCAGATTTCTCCCCATAAATGTTTTACTAGTGTAGTTTTAGGTAATTCCAGAGAGTACTGCAAAGTGAAATAGATTAAGAAATAAGCATTTCTTTTTCCTTTATTGTTTTTCCCCTGGTTTCTTTGCTTCTCTCCTAGGCACTTTTGAAAGCTATTCCTGCTCAGATAGCTTTCATTGTGCCTCAATTTTTGTTTGTTTCTCTAAGGCTTTTGCACGGGCACAGGCAAGGGAAAAGCCACTCTTAAGTAGTAGCATATGGTTTTAGAACCACAGAAATTGGCAAGCGAGGCTCAGGACTGATTTAGCACCTGACAGTGCTTTTTTGTTTGTCTTTCTTTTGCTTTTTGCTTTGTTTTCAACTGACAAGGTTTCAAGTTGACAGTAGCTATTTTAACACAATTACTGTAGATTCTTATTTCCAGTGTAGCTGAAGTTTAGCAGGAAATAGTGGCATCTGCCATGCCATGAGAGAACAAGCTGAATGTTTCAATAACAAAATAATATTCATAATCCATGCTGAAGTTTTTTCAGATACGTGCTGCTTCTGTCATTTATGTGATCCCTGGAGATGGGAACCTGGACCCATGAGGTTGTTCTCTGAGTAATGAAGATCTAAAGATAAACAAATACATAAAATGATTCTGATAACATCTTCATAGCTTAGAAATAAGATTCTTGCAGTAGTCTTAGATGATCTGTCAACTTGTCAGAATTTTTATTTCTGAATAGAAAGACCAGGTGAATTTCAGTTAAACAGCATAGCAAAATATTAAGAATACTTGAAAAATAAAGAAAAAACAAGCAACAAGAAGAATTAATTTAAAAAGTATTTGCAAGACAGTAAATAAAAGTGTGTGTGGGGAGGGAAGTAAAAGAGAAGGCAGGTCCCTCCATGTCACGGTTGAACTGCACTGGAGGTGGAATGTGGGATGCTTGCAGTCTGCTCACTCAACTGTATTTGACTAGGGCCGTCATCCCCTCAGCTTTCACAAGCACTGAATGTGTCAAAAATCTTTCAGAGAAAGTGTAAATTTTAACCAGCCTGCTTCTGGTTTGTATTTAATGTGGTTTTAAAATGCTTAAATCGTACTGATTCCACGTATTTCTTCATTAGGTTTTACAAAGGTTAGCATAAATCAGCAAGATAGTTCAGTGTGTGAGTATGTGGTCATTACAATAGGGGTATGGCACTGGTTTGTTACAATTTGTCTCATTTAGTCCTACTTGAATTAAGGACTTATAATTTATGCATATATGTGTTTTTTATATGACGGTGACTCTGTTTAAGGACAGGTTTTGACATAACCTTCAGTGCTTCCAGGTTAGTCTAGAGATCGATCTCTGTGCATAACTCAAACTTGTTTGAAAACAAACAAGAGTTTCACTCTTTTAGCCACCAGAAAGTGGCTACAAGTTTTTGTGGTGGTCTGGTTTCTTGTATTACAAGCTCTGTAACTAAAGAAACTCTAATGGTTTAATTTTTGGAATTCCTGTCATGCTGATACATATATTTATTTGTGCATATATATACATATAATTTCATCCTGAGTTATAATTACAGCATTAAGTGTAATCCCTTCCTGAAATGAGTCATCCCTTAGTTATCACTTTTGCTACCTATTACTGAAAACTAAGTAGAGAGTAGTTTGGTTTTAAGTATCTGGATTAAACATCTTCAAGAAAGAAAACTGTCAAAGAAGGGCTATGCATGCATGCTAAGCTCATCAATGCAATGCAGGTGCAGCAGCTGCCCCTCAAATAGTGAACATGACACTGGTCTCACAGGCAATTGTGTCAGTGTGTCATGTCTTAAATTTCTTCCTTTTTTTTTTTCCTTTTTTTACTGTTTAGAAGTCTTTTTTAAAGTTCTTTTTTCCTCTCTTTAAGATAAGAATTTCTGTCATAATTATTGAGGAGGCTTGTAAAACTGCACATATTGAAGAACAGATTCTGTAGTAGTAGTAGTAGCTGGCAGAAATGTTAAGTGCTTTTCACAGTCAACATTCAAACAGATTATCAGATGGCATATTTCACCCTGTTGTTACTTTAAATGAAGTGACCATGAAATCAACAAATCGGCTGTCAGGTGCCTGTCATGGAGATAGTTCTCCCTGTCACACAATGCCTCACATAACAGGTAATGTGTTTTTAAGAATCAGTCCCGTGTCACCTCATCAAGTCCTTGTTAAAAGATGAAATAAGACGGATGGTGTTGTCTCCCATGGTCTTGACTGAAATGCAGTAAAAAAGCAGTGCATGTTATAAAAAAAAAAATACCAAAAGTAAGGCAAGTGCATTAAGATGCCTCTGACTCTGACATTACTGCATTTTTCTTTGTTTTAAGAAGGATTATTCACATTTTCCTGCTTATTTCCTTCTAGGCTGAAAATTAATTAGGTCAAGTTTAAATTCTGTGATAAGGAGGGGAAGAATTAATCCCCAGTCATCAAACAAATGAGAACTTGGAGTGGTGTTGTGCCAACAGCCGCACATTCATTTGGAATGGTTGAGACCTGCTTCTGTGCCGAGCAGAGATGGCACTCATAATTAAGTTACGAGGTGTTGCTAACAATTTTATTCAGGATCCTTAAATGTAATCCTTAAATTTAAGTCCAGGAATTAAAATAAAATTACCATATTCATTTATTCTCTGTATACTTTCATAACGGTTCTCCCAAACAAAATAGATTTTTGTCTTGTTCGTGAAATTTTAATTATAGCATCATTCTAAGCTTCTCAGTGTGAGAAACTGTCAGCCAGCTTGAACTCTGCTGAGACAGATGCTGTACGGTTGTTGTTGTTTTTGTTTTTTGTGTGTGTGTTGTTTTTTTTTTTAATTTTGTTTTGACTTTTCAAACTCACCAATTTTTAGAAAGAAAAAAAAAAAATGGAAGTCACCTTAGTGATATATGGACATCTGTTACTGTAATTTGTTCTTTCATGGCTAGGTTGTGACTAGCATTATATATTTAGGCCACTACTAAGTAAGCAATCATTCCTTCCTTCATCACTGCTAAATGTAGTTAACAGAGTTTTTACTCTGGTTTAGAGATATCTGAGAAGCAAGAATTGGGCAGGAGGTATAAAGCACAGCCTTTTTCCTCTTTGCTGGCAGGTCAAGCAAGTTGACTATGACGACTTTAAAGTACCTGCTAGAAATTATTGCAGTCATCTCCTGCAAGTGGGAAAAGGGAGGAGAGTGGATCGTGCTTTTGTGAGATGACTGAGGCACTGAAACCTGTGTTTTAGGTATTGTGTAGGTGATGATTTTAAGGCTAATTTTAATTGTATGCGTAACAGTATGACATCAGTGCTCAAAGAAAACTGATACTGGAGCCCTCCAGGAAGACACTATGACATGGCTTGAAACTTGTCTTAGATTAGACTTTACCTGGTCAACTCAGTCAATTCTTTCACAGCGTGCATGCTGTTCATCTGATTTGTGTCTCTGTTGCACAATATGTACTTGAACAGATATTTGGACAAGCCATGACTTTCATTTTTACTTTTCTACAAATTACCTGGACATATTTTAAATGGATGTTGAATGTTATTTTGTTTTCTCAAATGCTCTTGAATTTGAGACACTGGAGATACTGAGGTGCACTTTCATAGCAAATTCAAGGAGTCACAGAATCATCCTAGAATCATAGAATGGCCTGGGTTGAAAAGGACCTCAAAAATCATCTGGTTTCAACCCCCCCAACCAGACTGCCCAGAGCCACATCCAGCCTTGCCTTGAATGCCTCCAGGGATGGGGCATCCACAGCGTCTCTGGGCAACCTGTTCCAGTGCATCACCACCCTATGAGTGAACTGCAATGGGCTGCAATTCCATGAGAAACTCAAGATGGATTACATAAAACTAAAGATGAGGAGAAAAATGCTAAGCCTTCAGCTGAGTTGACACTTGGCAACACTTCTTAGGGCATTTCTCTTCTCTGCCTACTTAAGCTTTTGTTTGATTTAGGAATGGAGAACTGATGTCTTTTGGATTATAAGCAGAGATGGTGCAAAAAGAGCAAGAAGCGTTAACAATGTTTTATATACTGACTTCTTTTATGTTCCATATGAGAAAATGTTGCCACATTGCTGTATTAAAAATTGGAAACAGAGACCAGGCAAATCTTGCATCATGACTGTTAAGTTGGCTTATTGTGAAAACCAAAGGGAGGTTAGAACTATAGATACCTTTCCAGTAGTGCAACAAATGATTTTACCTAACGTTTTACTGTTGCTGTTCTTATTTGGCAGAGAATTAACTACAGCTCTGTTTGAAACGTGCATATATTTGAATCAAAAGCATAAATCTAAGACTGGGTAATCCTAGTCCTTTGTCCAGCTTTCAATTTCACAAATATACAAGGTAGAAAAAATAAGTATCATGGACCATTTCAGGGATTTGCCGCCAAGGGAGTGAATTCTAGAGACTGCTCTTAACCACAAACCTCTGTAGAAATGCATGATGTGAAACTTATATCTTCCCCACTTCATGTGAAAATAAGTTAGATGCCTGTAGATATCTCACAAATTTCAAACACTTCTGTGTGTTTTAGAATTCATGTAAGGATGTCGTGGCTTTTCTACGTATGCTTTCAGTAGAGCCCGGATATTGATGTAGTACAGTACATGAATGTAGACATTGGGCCTGAAAACCAGAAAAGATTGTGGTGAAATGTCTTCCACTCATCCCGATCTGAAAAATCACTACATTTGGTTTTAAACAGCAGATATATGAAATATTATTTTACTAAAAGTATATAACTTGGAGAGACATTGATTCTGGATGGGATTTGGTAGTCTCTTCACATGCCTCTGAAATGTGAAGTTAAACAAAATTGAAAGCCTTTTCAAGGCCCTCTATTTTTGCCTGCCGGTGGAAAATTCTGGAGTATTCACTGCTTTTTCATTCTTGACAAAAGAATTTCTGAGACCTCCAGGCAGCTGATAGCAACACTGCAAGCTCTTAGCTGAAGACCTAAGTGCAACTGCACTTAAGAAAAAGGGATCTTATTTTCTTCTTCACTCCTGGTTATGTATTTCTGCTTTAGTTAGTGTGCCAGTGTAGGTACTGTTAATTATTTCCAAAACTGCAGGGCAGGGATTTTAACACAGGTGATTTTAAACCTAAGTCAATATCTAACTTTTAGAATCTAGGATAATGGGGAATGTTATCTGTGAAGGATTACTCACAATTTTCTGCTCTGGAAATTTTATATTTGAATTTTCTGTGTAAGTGTATGATCCAGATGGATGTTCTGTTCCAACACACTGATCCCAAAGCTCCGACAAATGCAAGAAGTGTTCTCGGACAACCTACTCAGAGTTTTAGATAGTTCAGTGGGGATATTCGTGTTAATTTGGGCGCAGGTATGTCCTTCAGGTGTAACAGTCTTCAAAGAAAGTTTGCATTTAAATATCCAGTTACATTTATTGCTCACAAACAGGGGCTGTGACCCCACTCTTGCTCTATTCATACTTTGTGGTGAAGTACCATTCTAAAGCTACTATGAGGCCAAAGATTCACAGTTCAAACAGCTACTGTGTTTAAACTTCCATTGGTGTGTGGAGAAAGCTCCCATTAGAATCTTTCACCAGCTCTTTGTGCACCTGTGTAGATTCTAAGGACTAATCACAGAATCACAGAATTGCAGGAGTTGGAAGGGACCTCAAGAGACCATCAAGTCCAATCCCCCAGCCAAAGCAGGTTCCCTACAGTAGGTTGTACAAGGAAGGTGGGGCAGACAGGTCATGAATATCTCCACAGAAGGAGGATCCACAACCTCTCTGAGCAACCTGTTCCAGTGCTCCATTACCCTTACCAGAAAATTCTTCTGCATGTTGGTATGGAACTTCCTATGTTCAAGCTTCAGGCCGTTACTCCATGTCCTATTGCTCCATACCACCAAGGAGAGCCTGGCCTCATTCACTTGTCTCCAACTTCCCTTTAGGTATTTATAAACATTAATTTGTAGGCTTATTTAAGTCTATAGAGTTAATAACGTTTCTAGTGTGTAACCTTAGGAGCAGCTGTTTTATAATGCTGATTTAGGGTGCTTGTTTTTCCTGCCTCTTCCTTCTCACACTTGCAAGTTAAAAAATAAGTATGCATGCTATCAGACTCAATGAAAGAGTTAGATTTATAAAGGAGGACTAGCAGAAAGATAACTAGTGTAAAAATATTAGCTGTAGACAACTTGCTATGGAGAAAGGTCAGATCTATGTGGCTAATTCCACATGTAACAATAGCAAAACTTAGAGCCTGTTAGCAGTTTCAGAGTTTCTGTGTGCTTCTTATTCTTTGAAATTTTATTGAAATCCTTTTCTCTATTTTTAGTCCTCTAATTCAGTTTTAAAACCTGCTCTGATTTTGTACGCCTGTGTAATTGTGCAGAGTCATTTAAATAATGGAAGCTACCTCACAACTCTCAAGTGTTTGTTGCTTTTTCTTGATATATGTGCAATTGATCGAGTTAATGATATATCTTTTCATAGATATGGCTGCAGTAGGGCAAGAGAAGGATTTAAGATGGTTGCAGTGATTTCATGGGGCACTGCATGAAATAGACATTCTTTGATACTCAGTAGAGCATTATAAACAATTTTGGCTTGATTTAGGGCCAATCCTTAAAAGCTGCAGATGTCAAGTTCACTTCAAAGAGTTGATTTATACCAAAGTTTGGAATTCCTTCTTATTGTTTCAAGAGAACAATGTTTCACTGCCAAGAAGTGCTGTGCTCCAGAGCTCTTTCTTCATTCACACCTATCATCTTTCACTTTCATCATATGGGTGAAGAAAACAATATTGTGAATGCTAAATTGAGTTTGTTTAACCATATTTCTTGAAGACCCTGGACCAAGCAACCTATTCACTTTATCCAATCTGAACTTCCTTTGCTGCTATGAATTTTGTTCTTTTTTAATTACAGGAGTCACAGAAGACTCTGAAAGGACAATGCTTCTATATTTTATTTTCCGTTTCAGTTTTCTGTGCTTTAGAATTGCCAAGTCAATTTAAACTTGAGTGAAACACTCCCCAGCTTACTCTCAGCAAGTTTTCAACCCAAAAGCAAACGTTTACAGATGCACTTGTGTAACAGCCCCACCACAAAGTACACAATGCTTGGACTGTTCGAGCGCTATCCTGTAGGCAGCACTGTGCTGCACAGTACATGTATTCACTGTAAGAACTCCAATCTGCATCTGCAGTAGTTTTTGTATGCTGTTTCTACTGACACAGGAAAAAAATCAAGAAACAAGGAATGAGGAAGAGACTTCAAATAGGAAGTTTAATTTTTCTCTTCTACAGAAGAGCCTTGTAACCTGTTTTGTTTTTGAGTTTCTTATAGGACTTGAAAACAAAATCATCAATTTAATGATTCAGCACATGTGATGGAGGAAGTAGCGCAAGGGCTGTGGAGATGAAACCAATGTGTTGATGCAAAGCCCTGTGTTGGGCTTTTACTGTGGGAGTCATTAGCACAGACACAGTGGTTTGGAAACACTCAAGAACAGAATCCAAAATCCAATCTCTGACCATAAAGGACATTAGCTGAGGGAGGCTGGTAATCACATACTGTACTGTATTAGAAAAATTGTGTAGCTACTTCTGAAAAGAGGCTGGACATCAGGCTTTGATCTGCCTCCCTTATAGTTACATGAATCTTGGATCTTGATAGAATATTCCCACTCTGATTTTGTAATTAAAACATCATTTATACTGAGAATAATTAAGACAACTGTACATTTGATTTTAAAATCAGTTTTGAGTATTGTGCCTTGTCAAGCTACAAGAATGGTTCCTGCAGCTTTACAACTTAGCATTAAGAGGCAGACAGTGACCGCAGGCACCTGAGTGGAAGGTTTGACAGTTTGATAAATTAGGAATGACACTTGCCAAAATGGCTGTCCTTCCCTCAGCCTGCCAGTGGAGCATTTACACACTGTTAATTGAATTGGCAATTTGTGTAACAGTACCTGCCCCTGAGCTTTTGTAATGCTGGATCTGCCATTTAGCTCTGATAATCCAGGACTTGGGAATAAGGACGAAAAGCTTCACATGATATTATTGCAGATTTAAAATGACAGTTGGGGACCTTGTTGCCAATTTCCCATTAAACGGGAAATAATTAACAATAGCAATAACAAAGTCTTATAAAGCTGGAAAGTTAAATTGACTTTTCAGCAGTAGTATGGTTTGAAATTGCTTCTAGTGTGATTATCAGATTGCCCTTTTCGTATTATATACCCTAAATAGTATCATCTGATGGCCTGAATAGGCTATGTTTTCAAAGCTACCCTATTTTATTAGTGTGAGACTCTTCTGTTTTATCTGTTTTTTTAATTTGTTCTTGCCATGTAGAAATTGAGTTATGCTATAATATTTCATACAGATAAAGAACTTAATGAAATATTAGGGATTCTGATTTCTGTGGTTATCAGTAATTGAGTGACAGCAGAAACAAAATTTTCAGCCACAGATGAATATTGTTAATTATGAAGTTCTTCTTTATACTTGTACTTGCAGTTGATAGCTTCACTGTCTTTCCTTAAGTTTCTGTGGTGTACCTAATGCCATCATCTGAAATGATGATTTATCAGGAAACTGTTTTATTTCTCTCACGTTTCTTATGGTGCGATAATTTCTCTGAATACTTACTGATGATTCGAGGTCCACACAGCATAGTAAGCAAAACCTGCATGAGAACTAGCACCAGTAGCCAAAGTATTAAAGATTAAAAAATAGCGATAAAAAAATAACACAGATATTTAATAGTTGGCTGAATGTCAGAAGACTAAGTTCTATATGCAGACTTGCAGCTTTAATTCTTGTCCCAAGGTGTAAATAGGCTGTGTATATTCAAACTCTGTACGAGACTGTTTGTACATTCTATCATGCAGACTTCATGATGTACTTAAGAGCTGGTAGAGCTACTTTCCCAAGGTGAGTTGTTCCCATCACAAAAAAAAATAAAAAAATAAATAAAAAGAAAATATATGTATTAACATAGGATTCCACAAATGCTAAATGGAGCACAGAAGAATATGATCTGTTTCCTATATAATAAACTGTGTAAGACAGTATAGGCTTAGTAATTTAATAATTTGCATGCTTGAAAATAACTTTTCATCAGATTACTGTGATCTTAGGACTGAGTACTGCTATGTAAAGGTCAAAGACTGAAATATATACAGAATGATCCCAACCAGTAGGCTGACACTACCTACAAGTAGTATGTGTTTTAATATTGTACTATAATGTTATGGAGTTATAGAGCTATGGGGGTTATAGAAGTGCATAGAGAATAGAGGAGGATAGAAGCGTGAAAGGAGGCAAAGGAAAGGAGAGGTGGGTAAAGTGGAGTAAAGGAGCAGAAGGACTCACGATGAAGCTTACAGTTTAAATATTTGCGCAGTAGGTGGCATTTTTCTTCTGTAACTGATGAAAAGTAATCCATGAACTTAGAGAATTGTATTCTGGAGAAGGAAATCAATAAGAGTATAAAGCTTGTATTAAAAAGTTTGGGTGGTTTCCAGATGAAGGGGAACATGTACCAGTCCTGCACTGGAAGGCTTGAGGGAAAATGCAGAAAGGTACAGCTGCCTGCCCTAGCCAGTGCTAAGCAAAAGCGAAAAGGCTACCAGTTCTAGTCCCAAAAGCAAACTTTTGCCATGCACGGCACACTCTATCAAGGAGAAATTTGGTGGAGAAGAGAACTATGGAATAATGGGAAACAAGAAAATAACAAGGAACAGGAGTTAAGGCACACTATTCTGTGTGCCGTTGAAGGTGGAAAGGAAAACTGAGCATTCATTTAATTGAGGGTAAAGTTGGGGTTGGATTTTATGACAGTGAATGAAGATTGTAGGTAGAGAGTAGACATCTGGTCTTATTAGGAAAAGGTTTAGCTGATCATTCTATTTCTCTACTTACCACCTTGACACAAGGGAGGAAGAAATTAATTGTGAGTGGATTGTTATGTGATTATCAAGGGCCTGCACACCTGTAGGTCCAACAGTATTTGTGGGAAACTACTTTCAACAATTTCAGGTTTCACAAAATTCTAGTTCATGTAGTCAGTGTCTACATGACGTGTCTTTTTTTTTTTTTTTTTTTTTTATCACATGGTAAATATAGGGGGGGGTTGTAGGAAGGAAAGATGATGCTGTGGTT
>VXAB01009747.1:451606-480019 GCA_013399175.1 Odontophorus gujanensis | reverse complement strand
TTTTTTTTGTTAGGTCTTTTTTCTTTTTGTGTTTTTTTTTTTTTTTTTTTTTTTAATTATCACATGGTAAATATAGGGGTGTTTTGGAGAAAGGAAAGATGATGCTGTGGTTTGGTCTGAAGCACTGTACTGGAGGGCTCTGCTACCTGTTGCGACAAGTTCTGTGTGTCAATTGGTTTCACATATATCATGACCCAAACTAAAAAGTTTGCAATACAAATTAGTCCTATTCATACCTCACGTGATTAAGTTAGATATTTAGAAATTATTGTAAAAAATATCAGCTTCTAGGGCCAGTCATGAGATGTGGAACTCCTGCAGTGAATGTAATGTAGTTACACTGGACAGAACCGATGCGTCAGTAATTTTGGACACTGCCGTGTTGCTGTTGGAAGATTAAAATCTGAATAACTGCCTATCACAATCGTCTTTTTTCATGGGTGGTAGGGTGTGGGAGAATGAGAGGAAGGCACCCAACTGTAAGATACAGTGTTCCAGAAACACAGTGTGAACTCTGTAATACCTTTAACTATATTCCCAGAACTACTGGATAACTATGCTGCTTCTGCATCCATTTGTTGCATTTGTTTTTCAGTGCTAGGTCCCTTCTTCCTGTCTTCTCTGTTTGGTGGAAAGCAGATTCACTTTGTGTTGTCTTCATATTTTTCTGAAACTCACTTTCCAGTTTCTCAGAGCTTGTTCTCTTTACTATTATGATAGGATTTCTTGAACACTAGGATCAGCCTGTTAATTTGTTTTCCTTACTGGTGCATCTTCACTTAGGATTCAGCAAAACATAAAACAATTATTTCTAATACTTGGTATAGAATAATTTAATACTTGGACAGATAGTTTCCTATTTGCTTAGTCCTAACTGAAAATGATAAATACAGAAAATCTTCCCAAACCCCATTTTTACTGTGCTTGTTTATGCTTCCTTTCGAAGAGGTTGGAGACTCCCTGGGGAAGCTAGCTTCACAATTTTAGCTATGTAGTCTTATTTCTGGCTCTTACCCTATGAAGTGTGGTGTAAAACATGAAGCACTCCATATATACATTATTTATTGTGTAAGAATAATTGGTGAAGGTGTTTGCAAGACAAAGAGGATTTTGCAGAAGTTCTTAACAGATTTAAATACGCAAGGTTAAGTATGTGATTTTTATGAACAGTCTAATGAGTGTTATCTTTAGTGAAAATGTTCAGTATTTCTGCTTTGGACTCACTGTTCTTCTGTACTCATTTTCATTTTTATATCAGTTAATGAGAGAAACTTATAGCCCTGCTATCTAAAGAGCAATTAAAAAAATCTAACTGCTCTTCAGTCTTAGCACATAACTGTTATTGATACTCAGTATCTTGTGAAATTTTCCACAATGCATTTGCAGGAGCTTATAAGAGAATTTATAACACCAATTGTTATTTTATGCCCACTTTTCTTGCAGAATTATGTATGTGATAGGCAGTGTAGATCTCTAAGAGCTGAGAAGGTCTCTGTAAGAATATTTTTTTAATAAGTCTTAGGTAAAGGTCTGTTTTAGTACCTCCAAAACATTTTATAAGTTTATTTGTAAATTCAAAATCATGTGCATCAGATAGGCAGTAAATTGCTTGCGACTTTCTCCTTCTCTCAGCTGAATGGTCTGTGCGTAAGCTTAAATGACCTCCCATTTATAATCCCTTGTTTTGAAGAGGTTCCATTTTATATGAAATAGTTTCACAGTCACTGAGACACAGAGAATGTTGTTTTTTTTAACTAAAAGACAACCTGTATATGGGAATGCTTGCTACTTCTGCTCAGTTATCTGTATGTAGTTCAGCAGTGTCAACAGAAGTAGATAATACCTGAACACAGAATAGTTCAGTGCATAGATTAAGATTCTCTCAGGACTGGAGTGAGAAAATATTCTTAATCTGGAATAATTTTTTTATTTTTGTACAGTAAGAGGTTGAGGCAATTGTAGACTGAAGCAATAAAATTATTCACATAGTTTTGTGCATAAATTCTGATGATTTTTTACTTTTGCAATGAAGACACATTTAGAAGGGATGAATCTTTACTGGAGCCATATATCTGAACCACCTTTGATGTCAACTTTTGAAAGTAATCTGAAATTTACAGTTTTAGCCTGCTCTGAAATATGATCACAATTCTTCCAAGAATTGCAAGCAGTTGAATTTTCTATAAATGCTATCGATGTAAATTGCACGAGGATTCTTCCTGCTCTGCACCACTCTGTTGGTCGCCTTAAAGATGGATCATAACGTCTGCGTGCTACCTGATCCAGTCTTGGGGAATTTTGGTTATTAATCCAAGTTTCAAACCACCCCCCNCAACCCCCCCCCCCCCCGTTTGACTACTTCAATATGTGCTGCAAAGTTTCGACTTAGAAGAAGCACAGAATAAATTACTTGCAGTGACTATTCGTTGGAAACTTGAAGTTGGAAGAAAATTCAACTTTGAATGTGTTTTGTCATTTTAATTGAGTATCTACAAAGTGATAGATTTTGCTCACTTAATGAAGTGAAATTTGTTGTACTTACTGCAGAGAGAAAGAAAAAGGAGTTTTGCTGAATATATGGTTTTAAAGTGCATATGTTGAAAAAACAAAAATTACATTTAAATGTAAATGATTTAACAGACCATATTAAGAAACTAAAATAATGCCAGTTCCTCTAAATGATGTGGTGATAAAGGAAGTTGACTCTGTACTCAACAGTATGTGGGCTGGAGTTTGCTTTCTGTCTTTTTCTGGGTTTTTTTGGTTGTTTTTTTGTTGTTGTTGTTTTTGTTTTTGTTTGTTTGTTTTTGTGTGTGTGTGTGTGTACTGAATCATAATAGTTCAAATTCAGTCCTGTTCAACAATCATATTCAGATCTCATTTTTAACCAGACATTTAATATACTCTAAATCATACTGATAATTTTCGTGCTTTAAAGTTCTAAGAGTAGTCTTGCAGATACTATTGTGTATTTCTGTGTCTCTGCTTGCTAGTGGAACATGAAATCTGCTTTTGCTATTTGCAACTCCTTCAATTTCAGGTAGGCAGAAGCTGAAAAAGCTTACATGCAAATCATATCTTTAATGAAAACTTTTCCCCTTAGCATCAGACTTGTCTGTTACTCTTGCTTTCAGTGAATCTTTGAATTCTCTTATAGATTTTCAAATATTATGTTTAGATACCTATAGCCTACTGGTTTCAGTGGCATAAGGTACATTTTGAGGATCTGCACTTAACAGTTTATTTACTTTGAAAATTGTATTTGGGCTACTGAATTATTTAATCACTTTTTTTAGTGCTTGCTATCAAAATCAAGCAGTGCACTTCTGAAGCAGTCTCTATGCACTTCTGTAATCACTAGTAAAATAGTATTAAATCATGAAGAAATTTCCACCATGCAGAATTTCATAAGGTTAGTTCAGTAAGAGTTTATATTTCAGTCGTATTTAAGTTAAATAATTTTGTTGATTGCAAAACAGTATGTAAACTGGGATGAGTTTCATCTACACATAGAATGACTTGCTTCTTCAGTTTAAATAGTTAATGCTTCAAATTCTGGTGGGGAAATAGAGCTGTAAGTGTGATTTTGTACCATGTGAGCCCAGACAAATAAATCCTGCACTCCTTTGACACTACATGAAGACAAAGCACTGGGAGAGCAGTGGATATTTCATAACACAGTTTAACTCCAGTACGTCTAGGGAAATTCACCTGGAATATAATTTTTAAAGATACTGGTATTAAAGCTAAGGCTTAAAATGTCTTGTGTGCCAAGAAAGCTAATTTTTGTATTTTAAAATTAATTTAGCCAGAATCTGGATCAGCTATGTCACATCCCCTTAACCACAGGCATGTAAACCTCAGGACAGACAGCTGTTTGCATGTTTCAGACCGGGACTTCTGCCCTCAGCAAACATATTAGATTCTCCTACATGGTCACTTGGCTACATGTAGTCATGCCCATATGCTGGAATGGCATTGTGCCTGCTCACTCATTGGTCATACTGTTCCATTAGGGCTTAGACACTAAGATAGAATGTTGAGTTGGGCATCACCTATAACAGCATGTATTCTATCACTTCCTAAGGAAATCTTTCCTCAGGGATGCAATGCTCCACTGCATAACTTACCTCTTTGCATTCATCTTTCTTGCTACTTAACTTTTCCACCCACCCTAAAAAAAAAAAAAAGGCAAAAAAGAAAGATTGAGGAGAAATTTTTGGCTTTCAAAGAAGTAATTGTCGTCATAGCTGTGACAAAAACTTATGAAGTTCACAAGAGAGTTAGAAATGCATACAAAATGAATAGTGTACAAGCCCCCAGGCAATGTGCATTAATTCAAGCTTAAATCACACAACACAAGTGGGCAAAGTGTAAAAAAAAGTGAGAGTCACTAAAATATTTTGCAGTTTGCCTTAAATAACTTGAAAAGGACACTGTAATAGTCTCAGTGTTTCTTTACATCTACAACAGCTGATAAATCTAGAGAGGGGGGAGTAAGTTTGCTTTCAGGTTCAGTCTCATCTCCCTGACAAAAGGCTCGATTATTGCACACAGAAAGGAAATGTAAAAAAATGATCAGAGGTTTAATGATTTTGTTTATCACTAAATATATTGGTTACATTATTTTTTTTTTCCTATTTTCCTTCGATGAGTTCTAGTTTATATCACTTTGGAAAACTTCTGTGGATGCCGTGTTGAATTTGGATGGTTGTTTCAAATAATTTTGGAGAACTCTCATTACATGAAAAGACAGAAAAATTTAATAGGATTTTAGAAACTTATACTGCTACAAGTGTGTTATAAAAACCATGATGGTGTGTCAGTTCTAATTATTGTAGATTTAATAAAACTAGCGTGACTGGCTTCATCTTCATTGAAGCAACTGAGAACAAATAAGACAGAAAGGCAACAAATAAAGAATTCTTAAGCAGTTTAGTGACCTAAATCACTTGCTACTCCCAGTCTTTTCTTGGATAGCTTAGACAGATCCCATTTTTTTTCTGCTAAAAAGTTCCATGAATTACATGAATAATGAGAGAATGAGAAAAGTGAAAACAGACAATTACTCTGAATTAAATGAGAAAACTAACTATGACTGTTTTGTTACTGAGTACATATGCTAACAGATACCGACCTCTAAAAGTTAAAAGCTTCATTTCAAGTTATTCTGCTACTTGGTACCTGTGTTGTTATTACCATCATGTAATCTTTTACCACACTATGCTTTAATGCTCACATTTCTTAAATAAGTCATTAATATTCTGAAGTAAGCAGTCTAATTTGTCCATATGTACTTAATTAAGAAACAAACCTGTTTGCTTTCTTTCTTTCCTTCTTCACTGTTAAACAAATCATTCATATCTTTGCTACTTTGCCAATACTTACGGTCTAGTACAGATTGCAAGAGTTGAACCCTTCTGTTTTTTCCTTTTTTTTTTTTTTTTTTCTCTACAGAGTAAATTCAGCATAACATGATTATTTGATATACAGGCTCAGGAAAGGTCTTGGACTCAAATGGATGTTTTTAGCTGTAGTGTTACTACATTAGACACTGAGTAACATAGACTGGGAGTGCTGACAAAGCATAAGAGTCAGGAACTGAAGAGCTCTGATCTTGGCAGTGATATTGTATTTTTGAAAGACTTTGTCTAACCCCAGACATGGGAAACTTCAGGGACTTGTTATCTTTCAGAATTAGCCTTAGACCTCTCTCTGTACCTTAGCTTATTCATGTGTGAAATATTTTAATTATGCACAACTAGTTTTGTAGTGATCTATGAAATTCCTGAATTAAAAATTAAAACCAAATATAAAAACACACTGCAAGAATGCAGGAATGCTTTCTGTGTAATAACACTCTTTCCTTTAAAGTAACTGTAAAAATCATTAGAGAAGAAAGAGGAGAAAATAGTTCATAATTTCATACTAACCTGCACTTGCTTTCTGTATTGGGTTGCATGCTTTAGCAGCACACAGGTACCCACCTGGCATTCATGGTCGGCAGCATTTTCTTGTTGGTCTCAGCAGAGTGTTGAGACCCTGCTTTCTAATTCAAACCTATTCCATATCAAATTGTATGAGCAATGAGTTATTTATATATTCATGAGCAAGCATTGTTGAATGTGGATCTAGTGCATACCAATGTGGTCTTTTTATCACTTACAGCACAGTTGAGGATCATCTGTTTTGATTTTGGGTTTTTCTGTACATGTGGGTGATTTAGGCTTTTTTTGTTTGTTTTGTTTGTTTTTTTCCTCCAGGAGACTTACAAGACATGGATAATTTGTAGTCCTAATTATTGGAGCTTTTCGAATTACTTCCTTGCTCCTGTGATTACAAGAGTAGTGCACATAGTAGGTCAGAGAATCCGTGGTAGGAAAAAAAATATATTTTTTACTAACACAGTCTGAAGATAAAGGAGTTTAAAAGAATTTACCAATCCTGTTCTAACACAAACTAGAAACATTATAAAACAATTTTCAGTCTTTTGCTATCCTTTATCACAGATAAGATATCAACTCAGGTTAAACTGTAAGCCATCTATAACAACTCCTCAAAGCTGGCAACGAAATTCTCCCTTTTACAAAAATGTGGAAACTGAGGCACAGGAAGGTGAAAAATTACAGAATGCTTCCCACTATGCAAGTAGCACATTCAACAAATAAAAGTGGTAATTATCACCAGGTTCATGTTCTTTCCTTTAATTTTGCATGTAAGCATACATTTCTGTTTCTGACTAAATGAAAGAAGAAAAACAGAAAATGAAACTGAATTTTTTGTAGGAAAAAGGGTGCAGTGGTCTGGCATCATTTATTTATTGTTAGCAAAAGAGAAGGTACAAGTTATGGTACTTAATAATAGAAGAGCATCATAGATTTGAATTAATTAATGTACGGCTGCACAGTTGTATTTTTGTCAGATTGGTCAGAGGCTGTTCACAGGGTTATTGCCAACTTTACCCTTTTATACAAGCTTTATGCTGGCTAGAGGAAGACAGAACATTCCCAAATAAAACCTGAAGGTTTTAAGTCTTCAAAAGATTTGTCAACAGAGGTGACACTGTAGAGGGAATCTTTACAAGTCTAACACCTGTCGTGGCTGGAGTGTGTCAGCAGAACTGCTCAGCTTGCATTTTTCATACCACCAGTTCCTACTGCCCCATCTGCAGATGCAGTGTGGTCCCAGTTCAGAAAAGTATTGAGTGCTTAATCTGCTTTTTTTTTAGCAGAACGTTTTGCATAACAGCACACTGTGATCTTTTAATAAAATAAGCTGAAGTGAATACCTAAAGGTAAACACCTGTAAGAACCAAAGAGGGGCACTTAAGCATTTTCAGAACCAAACAGTTCAGATTAATGAAGGTTATAAGTTCACAGGCTCTAATTCTGAATTAATAATTAGAATCTACTATTCTCTCCAAAAGATTACTGTGTACATGAATGATTCTATTATATTCTGAAGTATCTTGCATTCCTTTTGAACAGTTATCTCATTGAAAAAATATTCAACATTTTGTGATTATTCTTTTTTTTAAAATTTAGTCCCTAAAATCAGTGCCTGTAGTTTGTAACTTCTGCATATGCTTGAAGGAAATTGAATTAATAGAAAAGAAATGGTATATTTTGAATGAACAGGAGCATGTGACAGTGTTAAGATAGCTGGTTCTTCTAGTCTGTGAACTTCTACCTTAATCTTCAGGATGTGTATTAAGCTGAAGGTTACTTTTTCTCAAAATCCCCAGTGGCAGTTCTTCATTCTCTTCAGCCTTCCCATCATACATGAAAGACAGACATGTAATAGGAAGTACTTTATTAACCTACCTATTATATGTAGGCTATTACTCTTTTTGTATTAATACATTCATTACGTGGCCTAGCTGGATTTATCTGAACAAAGGTGATAATCCTGAGGCTCATGTTGATGGCATTTTTTCTTAGGAGACTGGATGTGTCTGGAGATACATCAAGAGTAATGCTAACTCGCACAAAAACCTAGATTTCCAACTTCTGCTGAGTGAGCATGAAGAGAATGCCTATGCTCCCTAGGTAGCAAGAGAAAGTTTCTGCAGCAGAAGTCTACTTAGGGAGGAGGGTTTTAAGAGATTAATCAGTTAGCTGTCCATTTTCTTCCTGCTGCACACGCAGTTAGCTGAACATATCCTGCATAAAGGTGCAGTTCACAGCCTGATGCTTGTACACAAATATTTTTGACCTTATACTTCAACATACAAGGCTATGAAGTGTAGGAGCTCAGAAGCTGCCCAGTATGTACCTCAGCTGTCAGCTGCACAGGTGCAGCCAGTGACCGTCGCAGCCATTTTGAGCTGACCTTCCCCAGAGTGAAGCGTAAGCTCTCAGAATGGTGCCCACAGGCGCTGTGTGGTGCTATTCCTTAAGGAAGGTCTGAGGAGAGCAGTAAACATTGTATGGCCAAGAAACATCTTCACAGCCTGCTGCTTTCTCTCATGAGAAATTACTTTCCAAACTGGAGTGAGGTTTTGTTTGCCAAAGAGTTTGGAGATGCATATACCATCTCTCCCTGGGCCTCTGTAGCTGCTAGTTGGAGTGTTTGCCTGTCTTCATCAGGGAGACTGAACGTTTTCTTTCCCATGATAGAAAAATATGGCTTCCCTACTTCCTCCTTCATCATTTTGTACTCAGGATATTGCCTTCTCCTCATTTAAATGATTGGTCAGAAGGAATCCATGGCTCCAGTCTTTGCTCTGAGAACTGCTCATATCAATTATTAACCAAACTGTTTTGGTGAATGTAAACTTGCACAGCATCAGATGCTACACAGGAATAGTCCACGTGTGTGCCTACAACCTGGGGACTGCCACGCACTTAGGACAATCGTTCATTTAAAGAGAAACCATGGTTTTTCTGTAAGCACATGCATGTTGGCCATCAAAGCATAACCGAAGTTTATGCTTACTTTAATCTAAAGGGAATCATTCACATGTAAGTATCCTTGATGATAATTAAAATAGTCTTTATTAATTTTTCTTTCTTTTGCTTTTAAATTAGGCATAAATGCATGAAAGTAATTTTAGTTCTGAATAAGATTGTCCAGACAAAAGAATTTAATTCAAAATGACAAATCCACGTTGCATTCTCATGTTGTTGATTTGGATTAATTTTCTTGAGCACTTCCACATAGTTAAACTGTCAAACCTGAAGAATGTATCAGATAGCCAAAGAGTACAATATATTTGTGCCTTTTAGAAATAATGTTTTCATTGTTGCTTTAAAACAACTTTAGTGAATCATGAAATCATTACGGAACTGAATGTTCTCACAGAGTGCGTTAAAGCACCACACAGGTGAGCTATGTTTAATCAACTTTAATTGGCAGAGGTTTCATTTTCTCATCACCATTAATAGAATTTTTAACTTGAAGTGTTTCCTTATCTTAGCCAAATTGTAAATGCATACATTGGAGAATTTTATAAACTTCAAAATATATATGTATATGTTCATTCCAAACTGCTTCTGCCTTGTAAGTCTTTAGTTGGAACTGTAATATCCATAGCAAGACAAAATTAGAAAGGAAAAAAAAAAACAACACCTGACCAGAACCTACTTTTGAAAGTAAGGAAATCATATAAAAACACAAAATGTATATTACTGTGACACCTGCTGTTTTTCAGGTGTTTATAACATAGCCATAAAAATCCACTTCAGGCTGAAACTTGGTATTTAAAAGTCTCAGCTCAGCAGGATTTTTAAATCAGATGTGGTTTAAATTAGTTTGACTTCTTTTCAGTTATAAAAAGGAGGGTGGAAGAGAGAAATTCTGATGCATCAAATATAATTTTATTCATTTCTCTAGCTGAAAAACAGTTTTTCTTTATAAAGATATAATTTGCAGGTTGTTAGTCCTTAACATGGAGTAGAGAAGTAGGATGTCAAGGGGGGAAGAGGGAAAGAAAGAATTAGCATCCAAGAATTTGGTATTTTCAAGCGCTTAATGTCTTTTCTGTGAGAACATTTACCATGGATCCTTACTGAGCTTTCATAAAACTGTATCTGAGATATGAAGTATTTTTTTAAATTGAAAAAAAACCCATGCTTTTATCCAGTAAAGTCAATAACTCACAGTTTAAGGTCTATTTTGTCATATGTCATTGACTGGTAGATAAATTATATTCAATCATAATTGATTTAATACTTTCTAACAGTGATGTTAAAGAACTTGAAGCAATCTGAGATCTTGCCTTCCTCTGTTTTACTGAAAGCGGGCACCTACTGTCTCCCTGGCTTATGCAAAAAATCCACCCTCTCTCTGTTGTATTCAGTGTATGTAAATTACAAAGCCAATTTTAAGTAACCGATGATCAAAATGAAAGATTGTCATCAGTATGTACTACCATTTCTACATTGGTTGTAGTTCTCCTTGTAAAGAATTCAGCTTTCAGTGCCTTTAGGTGCCTCTTTTCCCAAATACTCTGCACCAAATTTTCAGTTGTTCTGAGAAAACAGAGCAGGTAAAGCCTGTAAAAATTCAGGCTGCTGAACATTTTTCTAAGTCAAGTTTTTTGATATATTGAAAAAACAAGAAAGTCAAACTAGAGAGGAGGGTACTTTTACAATATGTACATAAGTAAACAATAAAAAGCCCTAAGCCATAGCTAGGAAAACCTCAGCATGGCTAGTCTTAACTTCTTTGATCAGAATATGTTGTGTGGTATTCTTTATTTTTAATGACATTATACAATGGAATGCATTACCATAGTGCTCCTTTATCCCATCTGTCCCTCAATACGGAAAGAAAGAGGTACATTCTTACAGATGTACTGTTGGAAGTATTTACTCAAAGTGCTACTTTTCTTCACTAAATCAAAGCTGGAGACAACCTGGCAGAGAAAGTGTTCTTTCTTTTCCATGTAGAGGTTACGCATACTTTTGTTGTAGCAATCCATCCTGAAATGTGAACATTTTTCCTTTGACTTCATCTTGTGGTACATAACTCCAAAGAGATGTGCCTGATGCTCCATGAATGATTATCATTTACTAATGTTTTGTCTCATTGCAAAGCACTGCCAAGACACAATTTGCAAGTACTAAATGTCCTGAACTGCAATAGGATAATTTTGATTCTTCAAGTTTGGCATTATCACCATATTTCAGTATTTTTGCTTTAAATTTAATTTTCATGTCTGTCTTAACATGGCTATTTTGCCAATAAAACAGGAATGTTTATTTTTTTTCTTATTTTTTTCCCTATTGTTCATTATTTGACAGTTCCATAAAGTTTATTTCTCCCTGCTGCTTAGTGTCTTTTTATTCTGTTTGTTTTTCTCTACTTCCAGCTGGGATATGGTTTAATGAATTATTTTTCAGTGCATGTGATATGGCTTTTATGGCCTGCATTTAGAGATTGTGATTAATACAATTTTCTTTTATTCTTTGCCCTGACCTAGTTCCCAGTACTCATTATAGTGATCAGCATTGTATTAAGAGTATTGAGATGATATTATCCATGACAAGCCTGGAACATCTTGTCATTCATTCTGGTTTCAATTCTTCTGCTTGGATTTTTATTTTTAGTTTCAGTCCTGAAATTTTTGTTTCCATGCCAGTATCTGTGCATTTATTTGTATTGCTTTTGAATAAGAAAGATCTCTGCTGTGGATGAGCTATCCCACATAGTCATCAAATTCATACCTTTTATGCATAAGTTTTTTAGGTGACTTGGCATCCTGAGTCTTTTGTGCACCTAAATGGAAATTTACATCATTTCAGTCAGATTTGCATTCAGCTGTTCTTTGAACAGATCGGAACCTCCCAAACCATGATCAGGAATACACAAATTTTGCAAAACAGTTTTAGTGAAGAGAAGTGATGGAGAGAACACATTTTCATTTTGAAAAATCCACACCTATTTAAATGTATTTTGTGTCTTAGCCCCTTGACAACTTTTCATTCAGCCTTTCTGAAAATATTTTCTTATTTTTCCCAGTTTATTCTATTTCACTTCTTAGAAAAGGATGTTACATCAACTGTATCTCATTCTAACTTTTACAGGGAAAAAAAAATTAAAGTCAGCATAGCCACTTCTAGCCTGCTCATTCCTTTCTTGTTCTGTAGATACATGCAAACCTGAAAATCAGTAAGTTTGAGAGTGACTTCTGAGAGTGGTAATTTTTCTCACCCTCTTACACGAGGAACTGAAGAGCATACTGTTATTGATATGTGCTCGTCCACTGAGAACGGGTCTCTAGTTTTTTCAACATCCAATTTCTTTCAGCTTATGAATACCACATTTAAGTGGTTCCTTTTCAGAGTGTATGAATCCTCTTAGCTTTACTTACTTTAACAGCTGTTTCTTTTCCTTTCTTCTCTTCCATGAAAAAATGCAGTTCTACCTCTAATATTTTGTGTTTTTAAATAACTGCTTCATTTCTCTTCATAAATTAGTCATAGTGTCCTCTATGCAAGTACTGAGCTGTTAGGTTTCCCAATAGATTAGGGAAACTGGGATAGGTAGTATTCTTACTGTTTTTAAAGTTTGCAGGTGGTTTTTTTCTGGTTTTGTTTTGTTTTTTGTCACTCTTTGCAAAACTTTTCAAATTCTACTCCATCTTCCATCCTGTGATTTCTTTTGGTCTTGCTGATGCACCATGACATCTCTTGAAGTGGAGTGAGATTACTGAAAGATTTCTTTGCTTGAACATACCCTTTAATAGTTTGCTAACATAAAGTTTTTAGAGAATTGCTTCTGTTAGTCCTTATGACTTCCATGGCAGCAGCAAGATATGACCCTTTTGTGTATCTTCAGTCAAGGTGAACTGTCAGTTGTTGGTTTAATAGCATTGTAGTAATTCCCATCCTTAGATTTTCTCTAGTGCCATTGTCTTGATCTATTTCTTTGAGTCTAGTATTAATATATCAGCACTGTCCATATGACTGTAGTTGTTTCAGCAGTAATTGTGGTGTTCTAGTGAGCAGTAGTCAACATTTTTCAGAATTACTTCAAAGAATATCTTAATTAATACAACGTAAAATGATACATTATCTTTTGTGTGGTCTTAAGAGTAGTAGGAAATGTAAATGCCAATTAAATGGTCTGCTGAAATAACATCTCTTCAGTCTAGTTAAACCTACCTAAACAGCAACAATTTCTCATGTTACTGAAATCATTGTTATAGAATTATCTTAGTGTGAAAAATGGAAAGTGTTTCAGATCATTCTAAACAAATAGATCACTTCTATCCTCATTGCTTGGCAGGGACATCCTTCCTGTGTGTGTATATATATATATAAAAAATATATAACATCCAACCTATATATAAGGTTCAGCAAGCAGAGGAAGTGGGAATGTTTCCAGAACTCAGCAGATAATACTGGATAACAAGTACATCAGAAAGAGTATGTTTAATATGCTTTGTGAAGAAAAATGTATGTTTAATTATTTTGAAGTATTTCTGAGTTATTAATGGGAACTACTGTCAAACTTATTTTTATTTATCTTTCTACATACTATTGATTATTCTAAACCAACAAATAGGATTTTCAACCAGACCTAACTTAGATGTTGCTGACAGTGTAATCCACAAATAACACGTTTTTCACTGTACTTGGCTATGCAGTTCTTTTAACTCTCAAATCATCTTAAAGATACACAAAATATATGTAGTGTGTATTCTTTCCTAGGCAATCAAAGCATTAAAAAGAAAAAGGTCAATTTCTTCATTCCCGGGAGAAGAGCCATTGAAATTCTTCATCATTTATTGTTGCTTTTATACTTCTTATGCACTAAAAACTGCAATTTTTTTATTTTTTAACTTGAAAATTTTTTATTCTTGTATGGAGTATAAATTATATTTTTTTCTTCCTTTGGCATTCACATAAAGTTTATTATATTTACTGTGCATGAAACAAATAATTGGTATCTCTAGTCCATGGATAATGAAGCCCTTTTGTGCTTCCAACATTTACCATGAAGCTAGGTTGTAAGCCAGTTACCTTTTGTACCTTCTGTGAATCAGAAGGACTACCCATGTGTATTAACTTCTCATCAGCATGAATACAGTAGTCTATTTCTGCCAAAGGAAACAATTGAGGACAAAAATATGAAAATGGAGTTCAAAATTAGAAATGAAAAGCTATTTGTCCTATATAGAAGAATATAGACACTGCCCTGGATCATGAGAGGTCAGTTGCTCTTTTGTCTTCAGAAAAAGTTATTTTTTCCATTTTAGTTTTATACAATGATTTATTTTATACCCAGGAGTTCTGGTTTATTTATTAAGATAATTCCATGTTTAGCAGTTGCAGGGCTTTTCTAGTCACTAGCTCAGTTGTGTTGTGGGTTCTTTTATTTAAAATAAGAAGCTACTATTTCTTGTCACAAAAATTATCTTTCTTCTTCCTGTCACTTGACAGAACACTTTGTTATGAGATCATTTTCTGTGTTATGTGAGTCACTTACTATTATTCTCACTTTTTATGGAATTGAATTTGCCTATTTTCTTCACTGGTGAGAAGTTTATTGTTTTGGATTCCTGCTCAAAGAGTGAGGGAGTGCTAGTGGCATAATTGGAGGGAATGTTTTTGTTGTTTTTTTTTTTTATTTTTTTATCTTTTTCTACTCTGTGGGATGTTTTGAAGGACAGAAGATTTTTTATTTTTTTCCCCCAGTAGGACATACTGCTTCATTTATTTCCTTCCCTAGCAGTGGAAATCTCACACTTCTGGCACTTTGACACATCACTGACTGCTAGAGAACATGGAGCTGCTGTTTACTGCTGGTTGAGTCTTAAACAGCCCTCCACAGCTTTTATTATATCATTAATTGCACTTAATGCAGCTGCATTTCTAGTATGCTTGGCTAGGCTCTGAAAATTAAGTAGAGGGTACTTTGTTATAAAATTTGCTGTAATGAGCTCTGGTGGGACAGGGTCTGTTAAGTTTGAAATTACCTCAGACCATTTCCAAAGGACTTCCTAAAATATTTCACAGCTATAAAAAGTTTGCAACTAGATAAATAGCCAAAGGTATAGGTGAGAAGGAAAAAAACCTCAGTCCCACAATATGTACTGGATGAAATATGAACATTTTTAATACCAGACAGTTCCTTTTATTTTAAACATGTATCATCTTAAGTAATTTGTTAAGCTGAAAGTTATCAAGCTAGCAGCATGTAAATTTTAGGTGTTTGGTTGATACAGTGGCTTTTATGCATACTCTTTTTGCTTTTGGTTTCTTAATCCAGACCATGCATTCATGAAACTGGAATAAATTTAGGACTCCCTCTGGGTTTACATAAATTGGTTCAAGAAGAGGTCACACCTCTCTGTACAAAAACCTTATAAGAACTGCTGCAACTATTAGCCAATTAGCTTAATGTTACAACTAACAGCCTGTATTGAGTACTGATCTCTGGTATCTGCCTAAATAAATGACTAATACAGATTCAATTCCCTCAGTGTTCTTCAGCTATATGACTGCTGCAATGCTTTGCGGCTAATAAAATTTAAGATTGACTAATTTATTGGGTAGCTTTACCAAAATATCCAAGTAATTCTTTATATACTCATTAGAAATAGGTCCAAAATGAATTCTCTTGGGACTAAGTGGAAAAGTCTCCCTCGGATCAGCATCGCTGAGCTTTAGATATGTTGGCACAAATCAGTTGGAGGATCTTCTGTGGTTTTAGTGCAGCAATTTATCTACATTTAGTAGTTAAACTTCAAGCATGAGGTAATTAGAGGCCCCCAAGCTTGAAATTCATGCGCTTTTTTTTTCCTTCAGTACACTCTATACCAGCTTGCCAAGCTAACTATTTGAGTTGTATGAGTTGTACATAGAAGCTCTGTACAAAACTTCTAGATAGAAGGTAGCTTAAAATCTTAAAACTGCTTTCAATTTTTCTAGATTTTCAATGTACAAATGGGTAGGAAGTCTGCTGTTACGAGGGGTCAGTCAGCAGCCTTTTGTGTCATGCAGAAATATTCACTAGTCAACAGTCAAATACACTGCAGCCATTAACTACTGCACCTGTTGTCCAGATGGGCTAACAATAAACATGACACAGTCAATCATGCTTGCAGAATAGGTTGGACAGAAGGCTTTGGGGATGTTTCTAGGATCTTCCTCTGTTTATCTAAACCTTTAACTTCTGTACTATTATGTAGCTGAGAGTATCAGGGTTTGTGCATTTCAATCTTGGATTCACTCTGACAAGTTGTACCAGGGGGCATTGTGCAGTTTTTTGTTTGCATTTTAAACTCAAATGGCAGCTCTCTGTCTGTTAACTAGGAGAACTATTATTTGATAAAGGAAGGAGCAATAAATCTCAGCATGTTTAAAAACATTAAATACCAACAAAATTGCACCAACCTTAAATGCAAATAAAACTGGTTCTCTCTGCTAAACGTCATCCAGCAGAGGATATTCTTAGAGCCATGAATCATTTATTAGTTTAGATAATTTTGTGTTATGACAAATTATTGAACACACAATTATGTGCACTACTGCAATATTAAACACAGAATCAAAACTCACCTTTATTAATTAACTCCTTTATAAAAGGGTTATGGACCTAAAGTACTTTGAAAGTCACAAAAGCTCACATCCCATTTCTCTCCTAAGAGCATCCTTTATTGGATGAATAGTTTGGAGGAAGGCTGGAGATTTTACTTGAACTTGAATAGGCATCTATCCTAGTTTAAAGTATGCTACTTCTCTTTTTAATTTTATTATTTAAAATGAAATGTTGAAGTACTTTTTGATCGAGTTATGATTTTTACTGGTGGCATTGCTAAAGATTCATTTCACAGTTTTAGAAGATAGTTACCCGTCATTTATCTACTTTTTGGGTGCAAGTGTCTCGAAATATTCTATCGTCTTAAATTTCAGTGTCCTGTCAGCCAGCAAATAAGTTTGTCAAACTCAAACCTGAACAGTTTTATTTAAATTAAAAAGAAAACAAATATTTCCAGGAAATAACAAAAAAACTCAGTGCCAAACATGGTGGTTTTCAGTAATTTTAATATTGATGTAGATTAAGAGTGTTGTGTAGGAGATAGTGTGGGATAAGCTGGGAAGTGAGAAAGCAGTTTCAAACTGTATAGTCAACAGATGCAGAAGTTGAGCTAATCAGGAAGTGCCCAGTGTTTGGTGTCTTGCCTGTTGATATTACTTGCGAGAATGTCCAAATGAAGCATGTTGCCCCTGCAGTCTTACCTGAATCATTGAATGGGTTGGGTTGGAAGGGATCTTAAACATTATCTAGTTCCAGCCCCCCTGCTGCAGGCATGGTTGCCAACCACTAAATCAGACACTAGATCAGGTTGCCCAGGGCCCCATCTTGCCTGGTCTTCAGCTACTCCAAGAAACAGTATTCACAACTTTTCTGAGCAGCCTGTTACAGCACTTCACCACCCTCTCAGTTAAAACTTTCTCCTGACATCTGATGTAAAAGTAACCTCTTTCAGTTTAAAGCCATTTCCCTTTGTCTGTCACTATCTATCTGTGTAAAATGTTGTTTTCCTTTCTGCTTATAAGATCCCTTTGAACACTGGAAAGCTGCAATGAGGTCTCCCCATAGCATTCTTTTCTCCAGGCTAAACAAGTCTACCTCCCTCAGCCTGTCTTCATAGGAGAGGTGTTCCAGCCCGCTGATCATCATGTCCCTCCTCTGGACATGCTCCAGCAACTGTCCATCTTTCCTGAGCTGGCGGCCCCAGATCATGACACAGTACTCTAGATGGGGCCTCATGAGGGCAGAGTAGGGAGAGACAACCTTGCTCTGCTGGGCACCTGTCTTCTGATGCAGCTCAGGATACTGTTGGCCTTCTGGTCTGCAAGTATACACAGCTGGCTCACATTAGGTCTTACATGTACAAGCACTCCGGAATCCTCTGCAGAGCTTCTCTCAGTGAGTTCTTCTCCCAGACTGTATGTATATCTAGCATTTCCCCAACCCAAATACAATAACTTCCACTTGACCTTGTTGAACCTCTAATGAAGTTCAACTAGTGTTTCACATGGGCCCATTTTTCAAGCCTGTCCAGGTCCCCCTGGATGGCTTCCCTTCCTTCTGCTGTATCAACTATACCACTCAGCTTGGTGCCATCTGCAAACTTGCTGAGGGTGCACCCAAGCACTACTGAAGTCATACTGTAACACCACTTCTCATTACTTCTGTGGTTCCAGAGGAAGAAATAAGAATCAGTACTTTGGTGGTTTACATGACATTTCATTGACCATCTAGTGTTGCGACTGGTTTATGGGTTTGGATTCAAGCTTTCTTAAAAGCTGAAGCTTATAAGGGGACATACTGCCCTTTTGCCACAGAGAGATGGTAATGTTTGTAGTTCTTGCTGCTGTAGTGTCATAAAAGACATCTGGTTCTATTTTATAATTAATAAGTTCTGCCAAGTATTCACGAGAGGGCAAAAATGCTTGCACTCAATCCAAACAGAATATTGTCAGGGCAATATAATATGGGAGTGAAAATCAGAAATTGTTGCGAGAAATTTTCATCTTTAATTGCAATCCATTCTCTGTATCTGTAAGAAAGATTCAAAGATGATGCATTTAAAAGCTAGTGTTGTGACAGCATTGTGTTCTGACAGTTATTTGTAGCTCTTTGATGATGAATGGAGTAATCTAACCAGCACTGTCTGAGGGTGAAGTTAAATATCTACATAACTGAATGCACATAGATTATATATATATTTATATGTTAAGTCATTAAGCTGAAAATGAGCTTAAGTCACCAGCCTTTGGGGTTTCAATATCAATAACAAAATTAGGGAAGAAGCTACCTCCCCTTCGATGATGCATGCTTTACATTTTGATGGTGTGAATAGAAGGTTCTCTGCTGTATGATTTTAATGAAATCTATGATAGTTCTGAAATTCTGTGCAGGAAAAGGCTTTTTTGAATAACAGCTGAGGATTTGCTGGGCAGGGGGATGTATGTATGTGTGTACATGGTTAGTGAATTAAGTTCAGCAACTTTAATATCTGCTTCACTATTTTCATTCCCAGCTGTCTTGTTTTCTGGAGCTTCACATGCCTGAGAAGGCGATCCATTTCACCTCACACACAGCTTTAGGTCCTGTGATCATAATGAACTTTTCTCCTTAAGGAACTTGTGTGGGCTTGAAAGTGCCAATTCAAATAAACAGTGTCAAATAAGAAAATTAAGGGGAGAAAGAAGGAATGTTAGAGAGATGAGTTAAAACAAGGTAAAAGAAAAAAATATGGAATATAAAAAGAGTATACTTAGTCCTTTCTAGGATTTTTTGTGCAATGGGCTTTCCCTCAGTATCTCTTAACACATCAATTAATTTATAATAAATTAACAATTATTTTTAGACAAAACAAGTTTACATAGAAATACAAACTAGCTCAGGGACTGTAAGCAGCTCTGCTGTCTTAACACAGTGAAGTTATTTTATTTTGCTTCTTGGGAAAGTTTTACATCCTGTGTTAGCACAGCTAGACCATTAGCAATGGCCACATTAGCCTTTTTTCAGCTAGTTCACATTTCCCATATTGTGACTATACAGGCATACACTTACCCTGGTTAAAGGTATTATGTGTCATGGTTCAAAAACATATTTCAACCTCGCAGACCAATGGATTAGCAACACAGATGTATTATTTGTGCAGCTCGGAGCTATTGAGTCCCTGTTGCCTTGTTAGCTCCTGTGTCAGCACTAGTCACATGGCTATCTGAAAAGTCAGCAAACCAGTGAGCTTAAAACATGACCTCAGTGAAGCCAGAGGATTCCCTTTATGAGCAGGGGTGAGATACAAGGCCCAGTACAAGCAGCATCTTGAGTGAACCACGAGTGTCTTCACTGCAGAGTATGCCTCCTTCCTGCATGCAGCTCTTGGAAGAGTTGTGAACAAAACACAGCTTCAGAATTCTGTTCAGAGTATTCCTAGTCCTTCCCTTCATTCTTCAATTTTCTGTCTTTATTATAATCATTTTTTCATTTTCAATCTATTCTTCCTGCTATCCATTATTTCTCTTATCTATAAAGAATTGCTGGGTTTTATATATATATATATATACACACACACACACATATATGTATACACATACAAAACAAGTGATGCACATTGAATCACCACACTCTGATTGATGCCTAGCCAGTTCCTGAGCAGCAGCTGCCTGCCTGGCCAACTGGCTACTGTTTTCCAGGTGTTTTTTTTCTCATGATATCCTATGGTATGGAATATTGCTTTGGCAGTAAGGGTCGGCTGACCTGTTCTATTCCTCTCCCAGGTCCTAGTGCCCCCTCGTGTGCTTTTCTGTAGGTTAATGAGTCATTATTAAATAAGAATATCTCGGAGAGAATTTTGAAATGAGCATTTTGAGAAGAAGTTTTGGAAAAGTTGGGGTTTAGGCTCAATAATTAATTTTTGTCTTTGCAGTTCTAGTGAATTATCTGTCTTGTTTGTGCAGAGGGCTACAATAGACCTTGGAACAATGCTGTACCTGCAAGGCAAACCCTATATTTTAAAAGACTTCTATCAATATTCATAGAAAATAACTGGGTACATTTCTGCCTTGTCCTTCTACAGCATTGTTGACTGAAAATTCATTTTTTTTTTGTTATAAATTTCTCAGATTTTGAGGTGTTATTAACAAAACAAGATGTTGTTGGATGAAAATCAGACAATTTAAAATCATCCAAAATACCCTTAAGCTAGCACAATCGTAATGAAAAATGTCAGAATACAAGCCCTCTTCCAAGGGTTTACTAAAAGAAATAAGAAAAATACATAAACTGTCACGTATTGTTCATTAGGTTGTGTTTTTGTTTTTTTGTTTTTTGTTTGTTTGTTTTTACAGAATGCTTAAAGGTTTTTTTCTATTTAAGTTAATGAACTTCAGTTGCATATTATATAGTGAGGCAGCACAAGATATAAGTTTAAATATTGCAAGGAGATGTTGGAATGCAACAAAATTTGAGCAGAATTTCAAGGAAATTATTTCAGTGAAAGCTCACACTGCTGAACTGCTCCATCAAGCAAGTTTTGTTTTGTTTTGTTCTGTTTTAAAGCAAATGCATGCGTGTATTACTTTGGGTTTGGTGGATGTATTATAAAAGAGAATTATTGAAAAACTGTCTAAATGAGATACATTATCACTATAACTGTTAAGTTCAAGAAAAAAAAAAGATATATTTATCAGTGCTCACAAAAAGTGAGAAAGACTTAAAGGCTTGGAGTGTTATGTTGCAAAATGAAACTGTGCCCCTAAAGTTGAGATAACCATCTGTGTCCATGTCTGATTCAAATATTGTGTGAGGAATAAATTTTGATGCATATAAGTTCATTTGCTAAAGAATACCAAAATATCTGGCTGGAATAAGTCACTAAACTTTGATGGGCAAGATGTTCACGGTACGTTTTCTAACATGGCTGCCACGTGTGTCTTACAACTGGGGAGACTTTTTTTTCAGGTAACAAGTATGTATCCTAGCTGTGGCATAAGTAAATGGAATATTTTCCCCTCACCAAAGGAAAAAATCTTGAGCTAAATTTGTTCCTAATGCTAATGAATGAAACTTTGCAGAAGTGAATGTTGTGCCTATATGCTATGTTCTCTCTGGCTGTAGAGAATTTCCTTCCTGTTTACATCACTAAGCTCTTATTACCATAACTATTGTTGCCGTCTTGTATACTCTGTCTTCTGTATTCTTCCCTGGTAGGCACTATCCAAAGGTGAAGAAAACTGGTCTTTCCTCACATGCATATTTTAAAAGTTCCTAATGCCCAATAAGAAAGGAAACACCAGACTTTTGTTGGAGCCAGTAATAACAGCACAAAATGTTAACTTCCTATCTGTTATTTTCAAGATCACTCATGCATCAACTGTATGTTTGATTTTTTTTTAACCTCAGCAGAGGTTTAAAGACCATATCCCTATTTCTAATGAAGATTTAACTGTTACTTCTCACTGGGATCTCCAAGAGATTGTTTCCTTAAAAACTGCTGAAAGCGACTCTGAGAAATGGTAGCACACCTTTCTTATTTTAAAGTAAGAACCCAATCCAAAGTGATGGAAAGTCTTTCCCTGTACTCTATAGTGCCTTTGGGATTTGGATTGACCCAAATTCTTTTATAAGAAACAGTGCTTTAGAAAGAAGCAGTTCCATTTTCCAGTTCTAAGGACTTTACCAGTATTCTAATGTGTAAGACTGCTTCTCTTGAAGACCACTTAATTGGAACTGGGAGATTTTCAGTGTAGCTTATGCTAGTTCATTTTTCAGTCCTCAGCAATTCTGAAATACTGTATTAGTACTTACAATACCTCTTGGTGAAAAACTCAGTTTTTACCTCGTGAGAAATTAACCAGTTGCAATAAATTTCAAGCATTTGTTAGTTATGTTATGTCCAGGTTTAGTAGTCTTTTGTCTTTCAGTTGTTTTTTTAAATCCCTAAATTTTCCATGGAGTCTGCATTTTCTTGCAGTGTCTTATGGACAGAAAGAAGCAGCAGCTGGAAGACAAGGAAAAGTAACTGACTAGTGGAACAGTTGGTTCTTACCAAAATCCTCAGTTAATTACACAACTGATACAGACTTCTTCCCTGAAAAGGGAGATTGATTGAAGTTTCACTTCAGTCTTACTTACCCTATTTCACTTATTTTGTAAATCTTCATTGTATCTTTTTGTGACTGAATCATGAAACTAAAAAAGGCACATAGCGTAAAGCAAATCCACTAGCTACATGCGCTAGTACAGCATGAAAAAGTAATAAAGCCCTACATACTTCCTCAGAATCAAAAACAATTCTGAATAGTTGATTCTTTGTTTCTTTTCATGATGGTGCATTAGTCAGTTATTGGGTAGTCTCATACCTGGATTTTTGGAATCACCAGTGGTGAAGGCGACTCCTTTATCTGCCAGTAGCAGTGTTTGAGGTACTTCCTAATTTTTGGTATCCACATAAAATAAGATCTGCTCTTTTGCAATGCAATTCTTCTCTGGGAGGCTTCCTTTTACTTAGGCTGTGTTAGTATGACGTTAAAAAGCAAACATACTGTAAATGCAGATGTCCAAAAAGATAGAACTACTTGTATCAGTTTCAGACTATAGCAAATACAAAATTAGTCTTTTTTTGGTTTCTTGTACAGAATGTTAAGCATATTACCTAGTTTGGTAACATCTAAAGCTGTTAGTTTAATTTGGTGTCAGAAGAGATTATATATATATTTTTTAGGAAAATTTAGGGGACAGTTGTAGCCATCTACAAAATGTCTGGCTTCTTCTACAAATCAACGTGAAAATCTTAGCCTTAGCATTACACTTTGCAGTGACAGCACTGGTAGCACGTTATATCTTAGGCTGTTAACAATTAAGTATTTAAATCTTCAAGTACTGTGTCTATATCAGTAAACATCTGCATCTGTTACTCCACTGATAATTAGGAGAAGTTAGTGGAAAGAATACTTGTTGTGAAGCATATTGTTATTTGTTTTCCTTGTTTCATTATTTTTTGTTGTTACTGTGTTTTTGGCTGTCAGGAGTTGCATGTTTCCGGTTAGTAATGGAAAAAGTTATCTTTGTCCATAATATGATGCAGGTCAAACATGGAAGAAATGAAGAAAGGAGCAGGCAAGAAAGCAGACCTCTGTACAGGAAGGTAATAGTCAGGGGAAGCTGGATATGTTTTAGTGTTAGTAAAAACAAGAATGATGTGAATCACAGCTTGCACATTTGAAACACACCACTGTCTAAGGCATAAAAAGGCAATTGTATTGGCTCTGAGGAGGAGCAGCTTGCCTGTTCTGCTCACAGAAGATTCTGAAATAACACTGCCAAGATTTAAGACAACAAAAATAGGGTAGACGTAACAAAGCAAGATTTCTTGTTCTTGACTCTCAGAAATACGTTATACCTTGCTTCATGTAGATTGAACAGCTTTTGGTCCTCTTGACATACTAGTGGCATATGAAAGCCCTGTGGATGGATGGAGCGTTAGATTGGAAGTAATAAGGTTGTGGCTGACTTACCTCCACATTTGTAGCAGATGTTACAAATGTCATAACATGAACCTTTGGGATCAGGCTGGAAAAAAAAAAAAAGCAAGACAACAGATGTAGGCCTCTTAGTTTTACCAGCAAGTATAGTCTGACGCTATATAACACTGTTCTGACTTGATGTTAATACCCTGTCCTTCTCCTGAGAACAGAACCAGTGACACTAACCATTTCCGTAGCACCAGAACTGGAAAGGAGTGAGCAGTTTTCTTCCCAGAGGAATTTTAATACTGGTTTAGTGAAAATACAATAGAACTATCACCCCAATAAGTGTCACCTTGTTATGTGTGGAAAAGTAACCCACACACATCACTCATTTTGGACATAATTTTAAGAAATTTCTATGTACTGTCATAATGTTTATCCATTTTTTCCACTGGTAGAGCTAAGTCTCGCGGTGTGGACTTCTTGCCTTGGACATCTGTCCTTCTTCAATATTTTACAGATTTTTTCTCCTCTCCTTTCAAAGCAATTGTTTTTCATGGGAATATCTTCTTGCTTAAATTATTGAAACAATTTTGTTTTTTTTTTTTAAGCTACAGTAACATATAAAACATCCTTTTCTTGTAGCTATCTCCTGCAACACTATTTCATCAAAATATTTTGCTGTTTTCAAAACGTTTTTTATTGTTCTCCCATTGCCCCATATGTGTGACTAAGTATACCACTTCTCTTTCTTCTTTAAAACCATGATATTGCAATTGGACCTGATGATCTTTGTTAGTTCCTTCTAACTAAACTTTTCTATTCTCCTTTATTCTGCCAAAAGGATGATGATGCTGGTGAAGAGTTTGGAGCACAAGTCTTATGAGAGGAGGGACTGAGGGATATGGAATTGTTCAGTCTGGAGGAGACTCTGGGGTGTCCTTATCACTCTCTTCAACCATCTGAAAGGTGGTTGTAGGGGGGGTGGGGGTTTGCCTCTTTTCCCAGGTAACTAGTGATAGGACAAGAAGTAATGGCCTTAAGTTGCACCAGGGAAGTTCAAGTTGGATATTAGGAAAAATTTCTTCTTAGGAACAGTGGTAAAGCATTGGAAAAGGTTACCCAGGGATGTGAGGTCATCATCTCCCTGAGGGTTTTCAAGAAAAAGGTAGATTTGGGACTGAGGTACCNACAAGTCTTATGAGAGGAGGGACTGAGGGATATGGAATTGTTCAGTCTGGAGGAGACTCTGGGGTGTCCTTATCACTCTCTTCAACCATCTGAAAGGTGGTTGTAGGGGGGGTGGGGGTTTGCCTCTTTTCCCAGGTAACTAGTGATAGGACAAGAAGTAATGGCCTTAAGTTGCACCAGGGAAGTTCAAGTTGGATATTAGGAAAAATCTCTTCTTAGGAACAGTGGTAAAGCATTGGAAAAGGTTGCCCAGGGATGTGAGGTCATCATCTCCCTGAGGGTTTTCAAGAAAAAGGTAGATTTGGGACTGAGGTACCTGGTTTAATGGGCATGGTGGTGATGGATTGGACTAGGTGATCTCAGCAGTCATTTCCAGCCTTTATGCCTGTATGATTCGAATGGCCTAGAAGATGAAGGATAGGTGGAGTTACCTCCTTCATGTTGTATCTATTTGCGGCAGTGCACTGTAATTGAACAGTCTGTTGTAGGATCACAATTTGTATACTATCATTCTGTATTACTTTTTTTCTAGATTTTTGGGAGCAAAAGTCAGTATTGCAAACAATTGTAAAACTAGTATAAAGTGAATTTGATGCTGGCAGGTCACTCTATTTCAATTCTATTAGAGAGGGATGTCACTCCCCTTCCATGCCAGTGCGTTCTTTGCTGCCTTACAGAGGAGTTAATGGCTAGAGTGTTAATAATTACATAGTTGTTTTATGGATTAGGTAGTTATTTTACTTCTTTATGTGATCTTTATGCTGTTTTCCTCTATGTGGTGGAAGGTGCATGTAGTTATTCTTTCTGTTTCTCAGTTTTGTCCAATGTTCCTGTATTTCCTAGAAGGAGAAGAAAATTAATGCAAGCGCGCAGGCCCTTGTATTTTTTCCCCTGTGCTTCAATTTGAAGCAGTGGTGATTCTCTCTGCCACATCACTCCCTCAGGTGCTGCCATTCTTGAACTGGAGGCTTAGCCTTCTCCCTGAAGAATTTCATTGTCAAGGAGAAGAGAGGAGGTTCTCCCATGAAGAATTTTAATCACCCTCTCAGTAGCCCTTTTGAAGGAGGCACAATAGTTCCTATAGTAACTACTACAGTGTAGGAGAAAGGCCAGTGCTCCCTCCCCCAGCCACAGATGGAGAACTCTCTTTGCTTAGATGACTGGAAATTCTTGCACAGCAAAGCCTCATACTTAACAGCAAAAAGAAATAAAATAAAATATCTGGAAAAAACTCTTAAAATGTACAAATAGCTACTGATTAAGAAACAATGCTGAGTCATCAAACAGAGAACATAAAAATCTTGACTATACTTACTTTTAAGGTGCATTTGACTTTCAGTCTTGGAGTTTTAAATTCTATGAAGTTCAGAAAAGAGGGACCTTTAGGATCTGAGAAATCTTAGCTCATCCTCCCCACCCCAATCACAGAAGAAAAAATCTTGTGGGAAGGAGCAGACCTATAAAATAAAGAAATAATTAAAGAAGGATCATGTGCATAAAATAGATGAAAAACTTGCATTTCTCTGCTTACTTTTTTTATTCACCCAGTATATTTTTAGGAGAAAGTGTGCATTGTTCTTGGGAAATGCATCTTTAAATCTTTTGATTCCACTACAGTTAAAAAGTAATACAGTACTTTCTACATTTTTGGCATACTAATTTGATCAGTTTTATGTTATAGAAACTAAAAATAAGTTGGGTGTTTTGTTTTTTTTTATGTTTAAAAATATTAAGTTGCATTTGAAAAACAGATTTTACTGAAAAAAAAATTTAATTCCTAGAGTTCTTGATGAAACAACATACATGAAATACTTGAAATAAATAACATACCTGTAATCATGTTAGGTAATATGATTAACATAAATTTTCTTAAATTAACCGTACTTAGTTATTCAATTGAAAGGTCTGGCTTACTTTACTAAGGATTCTTGAGGAATGAATACATGCTGTATACTAGTGACTGGAAGATGGATGTTTAGAATAACAGATATTCACATACACAAAAAAATAGATTTGAAATGCCATTGTTAGCTTTGTAAGTTGATTATCTTATTTTGAATTATGCATCTTACACATAGTCCTTTGTGACAAATTTGTTATGATACTTTATTGCTGTGATACTTAGTTGTTAATGGCATAGCATTAATAATTCCCTTAGCTTTACTAAACCAAGATAAAATACTTTTCCACATATGTTACTATTCTACCTGAAACTTATTTCTTTTTCCCATCTGTGAGAATGGGTGTTTTAAGGGACCTAAATTTTGGCTCCCATGGTGACTTACTGTGAGGTGGACTGGTGACGCCATTTGCTTTCTTTTGAATACCTTTTCTAACTCAGAGAGCACAATGTGCTTATATCATGATGGTTGCCTGCCACTAATCTCAGTTTATGTCAGGATCTAAATATGTATCATCTATACCTTATGTCTTGAACATACATGTCAGGCACAGGAGTTGATTCTACTATAAATTTCTGTCAAAGCTTAAAATCAGTCATAAATAGGATAGCAAATAGCAATCAATGGAAAAGATGTTGATAACAGTGTATTAAGTAAAAGAATAAGAAACATTGAACTGCTTCTGTGGATTTCAGCATGCATAAGAAGTAGCTTTCTTCATGAACCTAATGTTGTTCCCCATCCCTCACAGTGCATCTTGTGTTGTTCAGTGTAGCCCTCCTCTGTCAGTGTCCCTTTCTCTTCTAAAACACAGGGTTTTTTCCCAAGTTATTTGTTATGTCTTATCAAAAGTCACAAGTTTTAAGATGGCATCTTACCTCTTTCTGTGGAACTAGCATAATTATCACCTTCACATGCCCTATTTTTTCATGATCAATTTGTTGTTTCTTGAAACTGCAAAAGATAAATCTTCATGTAGAATCTACTTTCTGCCACGGCAAATGTATTCAAAAGTGTGCTGAAATTTCTTTAGGCCTTTTCTCTACTTCATAAAAAAATGAATTCTGTAAAATAACAAAAAAATTATATCCACACCCATTCCATGCATGGCATTTCACCTAGTTATCTAATTTGTTCAGACAACTCTACTTCTGTTTCCTTATGCAGTCATACCTGAAATTATCATGTATTCTGTTGATACCCATATGGAGAAATGTTAGACAGCCCTATGTGATGGTATGGTGTTTGCCTAATATGTTTACATATCTTGTGTATGGGTTATAATATTCTTTTTTGTGGGAAGTTTATGACCTTTCAGCTTTGCTAATTATGATCTGGCTTAATTAGAGTTCTTCAAGGTAAAAAAAAAAAAAAAAAAA
>VXAB01009747.1:404753-451585 GCA_013399175.1 Odontophorus gujanensis | reverse complement strand
CTCTTCCTAGTAGAACTGCAAATGCTCTTGGGATTGCATTAAGCATGCCTAGACTGCCCCCAATACACACTGAAAGAGATGTGGTTCTTCCTTCACCTCATATGCATAACCAGATTTATCTAAGTTATATGTTATATATATGTATGTATATATGTTATATATAATATATATATATAACATATATATATATAATATCTTCTAAGAGAAGAAATTTAAAGAGGAATTAGTGAGCAGTTTGAATTTTTTTTCTTATTAATAGCTTCTTAAAGAATAATCCTATGCCAGCAATAGGCATGTTACTTGTGTCTATCTTGACAGTAAAAGTACTGTCCCACTGCCATGGAAAGGAGAAGGTTTCAACAAAGGTTCCTCTGCTCCACCACAACAAAGAGCATTTTGAAAACCTTTCTATTTTCTTGTCATTGTTTGCAGTCAATATTTAATAGCAATATTGCTTCAGCCAACTTCTTGTTTAACCACAGCAATTGTACATTCAAGCCATTGTCACTTAAATATGATGGAATATAGGCAGTAGAAAATATGATTACAAGTGAAAAAACCTTTTTTGTTCATATAACTAAAAGAGAAACTTGGAAGAATTTCCTGTCCCAGTGCCTCTGGATGGCATCCCTTCCTTCTCTCATGTTAACTGCACCACTCAGCTTGATGTCGTCAGCACTTGATGCTAAGGGTACACTTGATCCTACTGCCTGCATTCTTGACAAAGATGTTGAAGAGCACCATTCTCAAAATGGACCACTGGAGGACACCACTTGTGACTGGCTTCTACTTTAACTAGATCCATTGACCACAACCCTCTGACTGTGACCATTCAACCAACTCTTTATCCACTGAATAGCCCAGCCTTCAAATCCGTGTTTCTCCAATTTAGAGATAAGGATGTAGTGCGAGAACATGTCAAAGACCTTGCACTGGTCCAAGTAGACAATATCAGTTGCTCTTCGTTTGTCCAGTAGTGACATTACTCCGTCATAGAAGGCCATAGGTGTTCTGATATAAATCCTGAATCCCTTGCTTTCCAAGTTTTCTGTGAGCAGCTAAGCTATGGCTGCTGATAGTTCCATACAGAAGGTAAGAGATTTAGAGATGACTGGCTGTGGCTTACATGATGGAAGCCAGTTTAGTATTTACAGTTTGTTTTGAAGCTTTATAGGAAAATAAAATTGTGGCCTGTTTTTTAATCCCACCATTTCAGCCCATGTCTTCCTTTTATCTATTGTTGTGCCAGTGATTCATTCAGTACAAATAAGAGGCTTTGTGCTGTGATCGGACTGTGAGATTGGCATGTTTTTAAAACTTATCAATGCAATGTGCATTTGTATATTCAAAGTGGTACTTTTTTCTGATACAGATATATGTCAAGAAATCTTTGAAGCTTAAGTAAGTGGAAAAAAATGAGGTAATGAAGTCAAACAATGAAAGAAACTAAGTTTTTTTCCTTATTTTAGATTTATCTCAGTATTCTTGTCTCAGTCTTCAAAACATGAAGAATGATAGTTAGGAAAATGAATAAAATACATAAAGGGAATATTTAACATCNGAAAGGGAGAAAGAAAGAAAAAAACATGGTCTCTGTTATTTGCTTTGCTTTTTATTTATAATTCTCCAGACAGCAGATTACCTAAAGAGGTGCATCTACCTCTCCTTACAGGAGTATGGAAAGCTATGGCTCAGAAGAGTTAAAAACAAATAAATTAATAAAATTTTGAGGATAATTGAAAAAAGGCCTTTCTAAGTGAATAATATTTCAGGAGAATTAATTTAGAAGTTCAGAATACTTTTAAAAACAGAATTGCAGCATTTTAAAACCCTTGGTCTGAATTTTACCAGAAATTATATAAAACTAGTTTCTGTTGAGAAGTGGCATACAAAGACTCACAAAAGTGTCTTAGGGGGAGCTGACTGTTTTATTGCTGGTATGCTTTTATTCCTAAAGATGAGGAAATATATATTCTGTTTAAAGTTCTGTCTTCATTAGTAGATCATAGTGGATATCAGTCTTTTGTTACACTGTACACCAGTGGTTTAGAAGTGAGTTTAAGAGGAAATCTTCTCACATCAGGATACATGGAAATCTTTTTTAGGCAGTCTATGTTCTTCTTTTCCATACCTTCACACTCTTCCTAGTAGAACTGCAAATGCTCTTGGGATTGCATTAAGCATGCCTAGACTGCCCCCAATACACACTGAAAGAGATGTGGTTCTTCCTTCACCTCATATGCATAACCAGATTTATCTAAGTTATATGTTATATATATGTATGTATATATGTTATATATAATATATATATATAACATATATATATATAATATCTTCTAAGAGAAGAAATTTAAAGAGGAATTAGTGAGCAGTTTGAATTTTTTTTCTTATTAATAGCTTCTTAAAGAATAATCCTATGCCAGCAATAGGCATGTTACTTGTGTCTATCTTGACAGTAAAAGTACTGTCCCACTGCCATGGAAAGGAGAAGGTTTCAACAAAGGTTCCTCTGCTCCACCACAACAAAGAGCATTTTGAAAACCTTTCTATTTTCTTGTCATTGTTTGCAGTCAATATTTAATAGCAATATTGCTTCAGCCAACTTCTTGTTTAACCACAGCAATTGTACATTCAAGCCATTGTCACTTAAATATGATGGAATATAGGCAGTAGAAAATATGATTACAAGTGAAAAAACCTTTTTTGTTCATATAACTAAAAGAGAAACTTGGAAGAATTTCCTGTCCCAGTGCCTCTGGATGGCATCCCTTCCTTCTGTCATGTTAACTGCACCACTCAGCTTGATGTCGTCAGCACTTGATGCTAAGGGTACACTTGATCCTACTGCCTGCATTCTTGACAAAGATGTTGAAGAGCACCATTCTCAAAATGGACCACTGGAGGACACCACTTGTGACTGGCTTCTACTTTAACTAGATCCATTGACCACAACCCTCTGACTGTGACCATTCAACCAACTCTTTATCCACTGAATAGCCCAGCCTTCAAATCCGTGTTTCTCCAATTTAGAGATAAGGATGTAGTGCGAGAACATGTCAAAGACCTTGCACTGGTCCAAGTAGACAATATCAGTTGCTCTTCGTTTGTCCAGTAGTGACATTACTCCGTCATAGAAGGCCATAGGTGTTCTGATATAAATCCTGAATCCCTTGCTTTCCAAGTTTTCTGTGAGCAGCTAAGCTATGGCTGCTGATAGTTCCATACAGAAGGTAAGAGATTTAGAGATGACTGGCTGTGGCTTACATGATGGAAGCCAGTTTAGTATTTACAGTTTGTTTTGAAATTGTGGCCTGTTTTTTAATCCCACCATTTCAGCCCATGTCTTCCTTTTATCTATTGTTGTGCCAGTGATTCATTCAGTACAAATAAGAGGCTTTGTGCTGTGATCGGACTGTGAGATTGGCATGTTTTTAAAACTTATCAATGCAATGTGCATTTGTATATTCAAAGTGGTACTTTTTTCTGATACAGATATATGTCAAGAAATCTTTGAAGCTTAAGTAAGTGGAAAAAAATGAGGTAATGAAGTCAAACAATGAAAGAAACTAAGTTTTTTTCCTTATTTTAGATTTATCTCAGTATTCTTGTCTCAGTCTTCAAAACATGAAGAATGATAGTTAGGAAAATGAATAAAATACATAAAGGGAATATTTAACATCTATTTGGTTTACAAAAAAAAAAAAGAATTGCAGTATGGCTACCAGAAACATAATGGTTTTCTGCTTAATGTATTTATGCTGGCTGTAAAATTAGGAACTGTCATTACAATCCCACATAGCCTGAGTAAGTGCAAGACATATAAATCAAGAGGTTCTACTGCTATAAAAATGTCAGTGATCTGAATGGCTTGAAAGTACGGAAAGATATTTGTGTACATGTATTAGGATACAGATATCAATAGAGGATTTAAGTGACAAATTTTAAAGCTAAGATCCAGCTCTCTCGTGCTTTCTAGTTAACTCACGGACCTTGAAGTAGTTTAACTTGAGCAGCAGAACTCAGAGCATCCCAAGTACAAGGAACAGGCAACTTCCTTGCAAACGTAATTCAAAGTTAAGATACTGTTTTAATGTGTCATACAGTCCTCATGCATTTAATTGAAGTTATTATACTCTCATGCCAAAACAAAAAACAAAAAAGCAATTAACATCATAGAACTGGAAGCAATATTCTTTATGTAATGGATACACGTTAAAATGGCAGTGGATTGTAAACAAGTGATATAGTACAGGAAACAGTAAATGAATTGGAAGACAAATTCCAAGTGGAGATATGTTCAAAAAGTGTGTGGAAACCATAACACAGTCTAGATGGAAGAATGAAACGACCTAAAGGATTTGAGCAGTTAGTTGTTCTTTCAGAGGTTGTTTTTGCTTATTGTAATGCTCCTATGGAGAGTACTATGAAGCAATGCCTAACAGTCCAGAACTGGGAATTTCCTTTTTGTTATCAGTAGATTGAAAATGAAATTACATTAAAAAGAAAAGAAAAAAAGCCCACAGAGCTAGTTCATGGGAGTGGAGACACTAATAATCTTTACAATGCCATATATTTTGTTTAGCTCCATAACTAGAGCTGAAGTTTCTGTTAGAAATAAGAGCTACAACCCCTGTGTATGCAAGGCTTTGATAATATGTCTGGAGGCTTATTAAGGAGGATAGAAGGATCATCTTTAAATCTGTATCTGCAAAAGTAATTTTTTTAAAAGTCTTAGTACCCAGAGAATTTGATGTGCTCTGATTTTTTTCATGAAACAGACATTACTGAAAATAGCAGGCACCACTATAACAACAGAACACCGAGACAATGTGTAAAGAAGCAAAATTATTTAGGATCAGAAGATTGATACAGAAAAATGTAGGAATGAAAAAGTGAATACTTAAAACTAGAAAAAGAAGTAAATTTGGATGATATTTCTGGCCAGTGACTGTAATGACTGAAGTTAAGAATACATTCTGAGAAAAGAACTTAAAAAAAAAATACTGGGTCTACTGCAGTCACCATTTGTAATTATGAACTATTGCCTGAACCTGTTTATGATGAAGCCACCTGTTTGCTCAGTATAAATAGCTTAGAATTTCCTTCAAGAAAATTACCTGAAGCATCAGTAAGGAAAGATAGTACATTTTTAGGTCAATATGACTATCATTACTTGGCATATATCTTACTGATACCATTTGGCAGACAGTATCATAGAGAACTAAGAAATGTAACTGTGTATTTTTTGTTTTCAAGAGTGTTAGATTAGACTCTTCAGTAACAGCATTCATCCATTCTGCTTGTTTTAGTGAATCTCTTGGTATTGTCTTTCTCTAAGCATGTGTTGAGAAGAGATTGCAGAGGCTTAGACCATTGGAATTTCTGGATGTAAATGGTTTTGTATACACTTCAAAACGTTACCTTTTCTGTTTGCTATGGATATACCTGGCTTTGGCACAGAGGCAGAAAAGGAAGGGAAAACTCCTGCAGCCCTTTGTTCTCTTCTCTGGTCAAGTGACAAATACAGTCTGGATCTAAGAAGAAAACCTGTTTGCAGTAGTAGATGCTTATTTTTGCCTCTACTCCGAGTTGATTTCTGCTTTTATGCTCCTGGCATGAAGATTTTCACAAAAGATTAGTTTTATGATTTCCTAGCTTGTTCTACAGTTATTTGAGCCTTCAAAACACAACCACCTATTACTGCCTATTTAAAAGTAGAAGCTAGTTTCAAGTACCTTTTGTAGCAGTTAACATGAATATATGGAACACTACAATACTTACTGTAAATACTATTATATCTGTACTTTGGAGAATGGTTGATGTTGAATGTGATGATAGGACAGCTGTTGCCAAATGTTGACTTTTTAATTTGTTTTATTTCAGATAAATCTCTTTCATATCTTCCTAACTCCTAAGAAATATTTGGTTCTCATCCCTACATCTCAAAGCATTAGATTTACAGTTAGCATCTTTTTCAACAGTATTTTTCATTAATTTCTGCATACTACATGCAAGGAACTTTCCACAGGGACTCAGGACATATTTGAATAAACAATTCATTTCCAGAGTTCTTGTACATTTAAATAGGTGTTTATTCGATGTATTCTTTTTTACTTTGTTTATTTGTTTTCAAAAAGAATCCTTTTATCCTCAAAATCTGAGTCATTAAAAATTATTTACCAGTTTTACTTACTGTATGCAAGGTAGATTTTAGATTAACACTGGTATTTAAAACACAAAAAATATTTAAATAATTAATGTGAAATGGTATGATCAGGGATTAGAAATGAATGTGCAGACCTTGCAACATAACTGTTTTTTATTCAGTTATAGGTGCCCAGCGCAGGAGAAGCCCCAGTGCCCTTGCCATTGAAGTATTTGAATCTCATTTGGGAAGTCATATTTTACAGGTAAAAAAAAAATAAAAAATGGCTTTTCCTTGAAAAAAAACAAAATACCTAGTCAGTCCTATTTTGGTCAATAATTTGAAAACTGTTGGTGTCAATAATTATATTAACGAGAATTTTAAAAATTCATATTTCTTTCTTTTTAGAAAAGCCTGTGATTAAGACAGTTTTAAGGAGAGGAAGGGTGTGTATTATGTAGTTTAATGTTTTGTTATTTTCAACTGTGCAGTCAGTGTCTGCTTGCAGAATGACTTTATGTGTTTGTGTGTGTGCATAAAACAGTATTTTGTGTTGTTGATTTCATTTTCCTAATGTGTCACGTACAAAATTAGGGTGTTTTTCCCCCACTTTGGTTTATGAGCACTGGTCTTCTCTTTGATATCACAGTTGTCATGATTATATATCACAAATCTGCAGCAATCTGTAAAGAGGAAAAATGAACAGCAGCATGCATCTTTGATTTCCTTAGCTATGAGATAAAAACTAATGAGATATTTGTCAAAGAATTTAGTCACAATGTTCAAGTAACTATATTCCAGGAGGATTACACTGAAAAAAAAAGCCAGTAACCTGATGGAGATGTTCATGTGCATATTTTGTTTTGTCGGGATTAGTCCAACCTTTCTTACTTTGCATTAATCGAAAGCGGAGCAGAAGCAGTTAAGAATGTGTTCTGTCAGCAAGGCAAAAACCCAGCACTGTGGAAATAAAAAACACCCTTTACATGTAGTCTTTTCTAAGTACAGCATTGAATAACTGCACTTATTTAGCAATGTATACAGCTTCTCTATGCAAATATATTGCTTGGTGTATTATCTTTTGAGAGGTAAATTAGGATATTATCATGAGAAATATTCCACTTAATTTGAAATGATTGAGAGCTATCTCTCTATATTACTTCAGCTGTGGCATTCAAAAGCACTATGGAAAATGACAGATTTTTTACATATTTTTAAAGTAACTAGATGCTGAATAGCAACAAAGATAATTTTAGGAAAACATTGAATTAACCACTAGAATGAATTTATGTTTGGAGCAAAAATCATGAATGAAGTTATTTACTTAGTTGTACATCCTTGGCAGAGACATAGTTCAAGTTTTTGATTCTGTAAGCAAACGTTTCCATTGTAGGTGTGATACCAAAGGTGTATGCACCAGTATCTGCAGTATTATTTGAATATTAGACAGACGCACTGTTGTCTCATAAATGTAGAAAAAAATGAATAAATAAATGACAGTTTAGTGATATTCCAGTATATGTAATTTGTCTGTAGTGTTTTGAGTATGTGAACGTGCACTATATCCTAGATGTATGCTTATTGTATTATAAATTGTAACAAATATCTGGATAAAATCTCATTGATGACTGGTTTATTTACATTTGTTAGGTACTAGGTTTGACACTATATGAATATATAATTTAGTTATAAGAAAACAACTAAGATGTCCACCATGAAAACTACTTGCCATTTCAGCTTTTCACTTATCGTGTGTTTAATATTTAGTGTTTTTATTACTTATTTAAACATATTCCTGTATTGGTTTTTTTTCTACTTAAACCTCATAAATTAGGGTGTTTTTAGGATGTAACTTTATCATAGTGCTAGTAAATAATCTATATTGCTCTTTTATCTGTAACAAGCGGATTGAGAAATTTCAATCAAAATTACCATCAACATCTCATTGAATATGTGCTGAGGTGTTGCCTTTTCAGAGAGGGTGGTGCCTTTTACAGAATTACTCCCATTAATCTCCCAATTGATAATAGAAACTTCCACTCTGACATTTAAAAGATAATAGATTGTTGGTGATGGATAAGGGACAAAATGAATTAGTAATAGTCACAAGTTTATCATGGTGTGTTAAAATCTTTTATTATGTGGTAGAGTAGTCAACACTTGGAAGGAAAGTTTAGGTCTTGTATTCAAATGCAACAATTTAAAAAGATCTGAACAAACTTAAAAGAATTGTTTTGAGGTATTACAGGTAGAAAAATAATCTTCAGAAGACAGAAGATGCAAATAACAACCAGATGCAAGTTCTCATTTAGTCTGTTGCTTTTAGAAACGATTTGCAAGGCAGTATTGTGATACTTATTGTTTGCAGGTGAAGTAAACAACCTTGCAGAATGATTATGCCTTGTGACTACCTCTGTTTTTCAGACTCTGCTATCTGAGGAAGTTGAACCTATAGTTAGTTTAATCCCTTTTGCTATTAAAACTTTGAAGACTGGGTTAAGTGTAAGCTCAGAAATTAAGGAGCCTCTCTAATCCTCCTAATATTTTGATACTTCAGAATTTATTGACAGACGCATGAGAAGCATGATTAAAAAGGTGGATGTAATTTATTTATAATGATTTAAAAATAGAAATTGTGGCGCATCTTGTAATATTTTACACCTTACTTCTACCAGCAAGAAGTCTCAGCAGTGTCAGCAAATTCCTAGCCACAGCCAGTTACTACTATATGTCACACTGAAGAGATTTCTGTGGTAGGTTTACAAGAACACTATCCACCATGTGCTTACAGAAGAAAGGAAACCCCAAAACATGAATACCTAAATGTTGGCATGCCAGTATCTCTCCAAAGTCAAGGCAGGCTTTTTTTTTTTTAAGCGTTTTCCAAGCAAAATCACCTGAATGAACAGTACAAATGCTCGTAATAGAGAGAGAGAGAGAGGGAAAAAAAAAAAAAGTAAAAAGAAAAAAAGAAAGAAAAAAAGGTAGTGGATATATGTTCATTAATTTTTGACAAAATTTCTGGTTTGTCAGACTGTGTGCTTTGTTTGGTCTACATTTATCTTCCTCAGAATAGTGGTGTTATAATGAGAATAGACTGGTACATCTGTAGTATTACATTTCTATGTATATATCAGCATTTATTAAATAAATGCAGTAAAAAAGTAATGCTACCTCTCCGTGTTATTCAGAAATTTGGTTGAAACTGCTTGTAAAAATTAGCATGAAGATTACTGGTTTATACAAGGCCCCTGAATTTTTCCTGTAACTTCATTGCTATTGAAGAGGTGTGGAAAAGGGTCAATAACCCCATATTCTTCACATAATCAGGAATGATCAGGAAATGTAGAACTAAATATAGAGAAAAGGGAAAGTTAGTGAATATATTTGCATATGCAAATTAGCTTAATTGATACTGCTTGCCTCTACAGGGATTTTTCATTACAAACTGGAGTGCTACATTGTTCAGCTCATATTGAGTAATTTAGTAACTAATGAGACCAGTTTGCACTAATTTGCATATGATAAATGAGCTTAATTGCAGTAAATAACTTGGAGGCATAATTACTTAATTTTCCTGTGTTGCATGGCTTTTAAGTTCACGTATGAACAACTCAAGATAATTTTGCATATTTAAATTAGTTGCTTTTAAAATTCTTGAACAAAAAAGAACACCTTACAATTTGAACTGTAGAACAACTAAAAGTAAAATATACAGTAATTTCAAAAAATAAAATCAATATTTATAAAAGATATTTCTTCGTTTACAATACCAGTGACATCTTAAAGAATAATTATCCAGTATTAAACAAAATAGAATAGCTTTTAAAGTCAGAAAAGTATAGGAATATTAGTAATATTAATCAAATTGTGTGTCTGAACTGTGAGTGGTACATTTTGTATTTCTGCATACAAGAGTGATAGATTTCATAACTGCATTCTTAGCTTCAACATCATCTATTCTAATGTTAAAAAACTGTATGACTTTCATATAGGAATCTATTACCATAGACAATAACTTAGACATTAGTTGTCTTAAAATGTGTGTACTGTCCTTACTGTCCTATCCTCTACCTACTTTTGTGTGGAGGAATATTTAAGTCTACAGCAAGGTGCTGAAGTGTCAGAATGCAGAAAAGCTTTTTTTTTATTTTATTTTTTTAAATAGATGTTCAGAGGTGAGCAGTATCATTAGTAAACAATGTGATAGAGATTCCTACCATAAGTTTCACACACACACAAAAAAAGATCCCACATTTGTTTCTCCTATGCATCAAAAATTATTCACCAACTACTGGCCCATTACACCTTTTTGATAGAATTGACAGGCTTGAACTCATGAATTAGACAGAGAAAAAAATCCAACACTTATCTTACAATTGCATGAATTGTTAAGACATACAGCCCAGATATGTTGTGCATAGTTGTTTTACAGGTGGATGGCATAGAGTCATGAGCCACAAGAAAGAAACCACATATGTTAGAGATCCAGGAGTGGAACACTGTTTATAAATCAGAAAGGATAGCTGTGCTGGATTCACAGTTGTTCTATAGATAACCTAGCCAAGTCATGTGTAGAATGTACGAGTGCTATTAGGTCCTGTTCACATTGCAGCAGCCTCCTTTTAAGCAAAGACTTGATCACGTAAGACAGTCCTGGAATGGGAGCACCATCTGAAATCCTGGGAAGCCACATATGATGCTAATGGTATGGGTTGGCTTTACTCCATGCAATGGTCTCAGGCTCTCTATGAATGTGAAGAACAGACCAGTGCTAGAGAAACCACGGCCTAATAAATCAATTTATCTATTATAATAGCTTTTCTGCATGTAAGGTAAACAAGAAAACTAACCACATATGGCCTATGATTGTAATAACTCTGATATATTGCCAACCTTGTGAATAACTGAAAAATGTCTCATCCTAACATTTTTTATTTTAAAATATACTACTTTTGTTAATCATTGGGGATAGATTTAGATTAGATGTAAGGAAGAAATTCTTTACTATGAGGGTGATGAGGCACTGGGTGTTTCCACTTTCTCGTGACTATGCACTTAATGCTGCTTTATGAACTGGTGTTTTCAATTACCAGAGGTAGAGAAGCAAATACACAATTTGAAAGAAACTTCCATATTAGAATTTATTCTCTGTTGTTCACATGGATCTTGTAATTAGTTATTTCTGTTATTAGTTTTGCAGCACTGTGATTCTCTTTGAAGGACAGTGTTATTCTATCAAGTTTGACATAGCTAAAATGTAGAAAGACTCCACTATACACCTTCACTATAATATTGAGTCACGTTTGGAAGATGTTTCACTTTATAACTACTACATAGAACATAACAAGACAGTGACACTATTCATTTTCTCCTAAAGACAGCTTACCAGAGAGCATGTGAGTAAAGATTTTCATGCATTGTAAATATGTATATTTGGCATGCAGCAAGTTTAGTCTTTGAAATCCCTGTGAGGTTTTTCTTTTTCTTAAGACAAAGCACAAAATGAACAGAAGTTATTTACAGTTTTGCAGTAATGAGCGATTATGGGTGAAGTACAAGAATTGTGCATCAAGAGAAGTGTGTCTAGCAGGTTGAGGGAGGTGATTCTGCCCTTGCACTCTTCTCTCATGAGACCCCACCTGGACTACTGTGTCCAGATCTGGAGCCCAAACACAAGGACATGAAGTTGTTGGAGTAGATCCAGAGGAGGGCCCCAAAGATGATCAGAAGGATAGAGTACCTCCCCTGTGAGAACAGGCTGAGTGAGCTGGGGTAGCTGGAGCTTTTCAGCCTGGAGAAGAGTAGGCTCAGGGGAGATGTTATAGCAGCCTTCCAGTACCTGAAGGGGACCTAGAGGAAAGCTAGAGTGACAGAACAAGGGGAAAGGTTTTTAAACTGAAAGAAGATATACTTAGACTAGATGTCAGGAAAAAATTATTTTCTTTGAGGGTGGTGAGACACTGGAGCAGGTTCCCCATTGAGGTTGTGAATACCCCCCTCCCTGAAAGTATTCAAGGCCAGGCTGGATGGGGCTTTGAACAACCTGGTCTAGAGGGGAGTGTCCCTGCCTATAGAATGGGATTGGAACTAGATGATCTTAAAGGTCCCTTCCAACCCAGACTTTTATTTGACTCTGTGATAGTTGAGAGTGTCACAGAGAAACAAGATATTTTCTATACTGAAAGTATTAATACTTACACCCTGTAAATATACTGTTACAAATTAAAATTTAACAAACTATAGGAATTATCAAAGTAGAACAAGAAAATACCACACAAATGTTTAAGTCTTGTAAAATTTAGGAATGTTTTAAATAGGTATAAACTGCTGACATTTGACTAGCTGGACCTTAACTGAGTGTAAATCCAGTTTCCACCAGTGTTTGACTTACAAGGATCCCCATCTGACAAAATGAAAAAAGTGGAAAATAGACAGGAAGGGGATGGAGTGCTAGAAGATATTAAGGAGACAATTTACCATCTCATTTACTATTTTCTGTTGCTCTGAATATTACAAAATGAGGTTATCTCTCTATAATGGTGATCAGCACAGCAATACTGACACAAGACTAAAGGCAAGGAAGCAGCAGGTAGTAGTGCTCAAGGAGGATTTTCCAGGCTGAAAAAGATGTTAGCAGAAAATACTTCTACTGGCTTGGAGATTTGTGTACAGCAGTTGCTAGTGGTGATGTTTTGTGGTACCTCTGTAAGAATGAAGGAGTCTGTTTTATTTCTTGCAGTCTGTGTTGGGTTACAGGGATAGACTACTAGTTGGCCCATGTTAGTGTATGTCAAAGACAGGTGAAAAAGAAAAATGTGGGGGAAAAAAAAAAACAAACAACAAAACTTAGGGTATGCTGGGGATCATAGATCTGTGTGACCTGGAAAAAAAAATATTGAAATGAAGTAGAGGTTAAATTATGCATTAGTAACCAAAATAAACTGGAAGTTAGAACATCAATTAAGTGAAAATAGTTGTAGATCAAACCTCTCACCAAAGTGTTCTTGAACTTTCTCTTGGCAGTAAAGAACTTTATGTAATGCAGTGAGACAGAATGAGTATGTAACAGGTCAGAACTGAAGGTTTGGAGATCACAAAATCCCTCCATGAGGGAACAATTTCTATGACACTCAAGCAGTGAACTTTGTATAATTACATTTTCAATCTGAACTTCATCTTTGTCATACAGTTGGTCTTTTTTTTTTTTCTTGAGGTGGCACTCAGAACATGTAAATACAAAACCAAATGGGGAACAAGTCCTCTCATCAAATTGCTATTCAGAAATTAAATAAAATTAAAGGAGAAAAGTAAGCACTTAATCTGAATCTCTATCCAAAACCAAAAGTTTTTGGTATGCTACCATCTTTTGGTAAATCAAAAACCATCTAGGAAAATGTTTTATCTGGGGAAACTGACAATTATATAGGGTTCAAATTATTTATTCAGAAACAGTGAGATCACAGTAAAAAATTGGATTCTGAAATGCCTTATTATAAGCTGAACAAAAATTATGTGTTTGTAGTATAAGAAATGACTGCATATGCACAGAGGGAAGTACAACCTTCTAAAAATTTAATTTGTCACTGGACTGGATGAAAGAATATAATCTGGAGTATAGTTAAGATGAAAATAATTTAAAAAATTAATTGGGGCAAGAGAATGTGTTACACTGAGAAAATGATTGAGAGAAAACCTATCTACTTGGAAATAGCAATTTGGCATGACATGAAATGTCCAGTTATTAACTGGTTGAACACCTCGACCAAACACAGTTTAAAAGCAGGACGGCAGTGTAAAAAGCTGATATGTTGTGAAAAGAGCCATAGGGCTTGAGTAAGAAATGATTAGTATGTCAACTTGGCAGCATGCCTTTACAGGTTTCAGGCATCTTCAGCAGCAGTTTCCTGTTTCTGGTTTAAGGATACACACTATTTAATCTTTCTACAGCAAAATACATCATCTACATAGGAATCTTCTCAGGTTTGATCACCAGTCACTTTAAGCACCTTGTGGATTGATAATCTTTTCAGAAGATCATCCTCTTGTAATAAAAGTGTAAATTTATTTAGAAAAGATGTTTATTTTGAATTTTAGTAATCTAATTGTGAAGTTTTTCAAGTTTGAGTAATCGTAGGTATTTAAGCCAAAAGGGCTTTCTTTAATAGAAATTTTAATGCTGTGTACCTCTTTTCACTGTTTGATGCTACTTTTGCACTTTAAGCATGTGAACATGTGTAAATGCCACTGAATGCTATGATATGGTTCTACGCCAGTATGAGTTATAAAGAAGGTTAGCCTGATACATTACATATTTCTAGAAAGAGCTAGGAACAAAGGCTAGATTTGAATCTGAAAAGGTTAAAGGTTGCACAGAAAGCATTGTTAAAAGGGATGTTTCTGGTCTATTTGCTGGAACGTATAGCAAGATTTCCTGGGTTCAGGAAACCTGAAATGTGCTGATTTGCATACTCCAATTTGTCCCAGTCACAGTAAGTGCCTCGGACTGAATCCATAAGGGCAGTGTTTTCAGTCTGGAGTTATGTCAAAAGATACAGCATCCTACCAGTGGCTGCCCAAGGGGATAGGTGTTAAAAGGAGACTAAGGGAGGGGTGGAAAATATCAAATTGTTTTGTAACTGGAGCTTGAAGCAGTTGACTTAAACCTGCATTTTATATAGCAACTATATATAAGAGTGTGCAGTTTCATTTAATAAAGAAATATTTGATCTGAGCAGAACACAGCATACCATAGTGTGCCATTTAATTCCTGAGAAAGTATTTGAAGAAAATGACATATCTCAGCACTGTTTGTTGACCGTTTCATTGTAACCTGCTGAGCGCTGTCATTTCCATAGCCAGTGGGTTGCACTGAATCAGACAGAGGGAAGAGGTCATTAACAGAAATGGAGGACTATCCGCAGCCTGTGGATGCTGAAGGAGGAATTTTTCTTCAGATACATCAACAAAATTCTATTTAATGGACTCTACATTTGGCTATGATTTGGGGTTTAGCCGTGTTTTGAACTGAAGTAGGGTGGATTGAAAAGTATTGACAGTTTAAACTAATTTGTGGATTCACCAGTAAGAATTATACCTTCTGTGGTGATTGGAAGGACATAGAAAAGGAAAACAGGGTCCTGTTTTCAGAATGCCTTGACAAACGTTTTTTTGTTGTTGTTGTTGTTTTTTTTTGTTTGTTTGTTTTTTTGTTTTTTTTTTCCCAAATCATAACATCTATTGAGAAAGGAAAAGAGCGTTGATTTAGTATGAATAAATAAAATTGGGGAAAACAAAATTTTGGGTCAGTGCTGTGCAAGTTAATGGTGATATTTTTCTTCACTATCTTGAAACATATTTTCAAAGATTCCTTATTTCAGATCTAATGAAAAGAGACAGTACTAGAAGTGGGCTTTGAGCATCCTTTGTATTGCTCTGAAAAAAAGGTGAAGGGCAGTTTGTGGACTGTTTTTCCACAGGATCTGACAAAGGGTAATATTGGGATTTGTGTACATAGAATCTTTAAAGGAACATGGACGGTTGAGATTCATGTGAAAGCTATTGTTTCAGGCTGTTTTTAGCACTGAGTCTTTTCATTAAATCAGCTGTATGCTGATTATATTTTCATGCTATTATTTGTAGTAATGAGATCTAAATTAATATAAAAAAATAAGTACAGAAATGGAAGTTTGGTGGTCAGTGTTACACATTACTAAAGAAGCTGTAGCCCCAGAGGCAGTGGATTTCTATTGGAAAGTACAAGCATCTTTACCTAGACTTTAAAACGCGTAAGAGAATACAAAAATAGTTAAAATATATGGATCGGGTTTGTGGAGAGTACACTCTGTTGCTGAGTATATTATCTTAAATGTTGCTTAAAAGCAGCTGTTTCTATTGCTTGTTGCCAAAATGCCATCGTATTAAAATTTCTGCCTGTAGAGAAAATAACAAAGGGAGTGTGGAAAGAAATGGTAAGATTTCCAGAAGAAAGGTAATTGTGAGTGATTACATTGTATCACATTTTCTTTAGGGGACATTTTATAATGTCACATAAGATCCAAATCAATGCTGAATTGTTTATTAATTATGCACAACACTTAGCCAATGTGCTGTTTTTGTCTTTCACATTGTCTCCATTATACGGAGGACACTATTTAGGTGTACCCTCTGACATTAATGTAAGACTATACCACTTTGATAATGTCTGATTGAATTCAGGTTTGATTGAATGGATTGTAAATTCTTGCCTGCATATTCTAGATAGTGATTTATAGTGTGTATCATTGGCTTGCTTTGTGCTTGTTATTTGTTCTGTTCTTCCCTTTAATTGTATCTTCTGCTGAACATAAAGATTTTAATCTTCATGACTCCATTCATAGTTTTTCTAGCACAGAGGTAGAGGACTATTTGCCTTTAATGCACACTTTAAAGAGAAGAAAATGTCTGTGGTGGGTGTGGGTCTATGTTCAGAAGTCATCCTTACATTTCCAGCGTGGCCAAAGGTAGAGAACAGGAATTACTTCTCCTGGGCAACCAAAAATTTACACTAAAAACTGTTCTGGTTTAGAGTTTTGTGGTTTATTTATATGAAGTATAGTGTCAGTGGACAGTTCTAGAAATAACATGTAAGCTCTCTGTAAAATCTCAGGACAACAAAAAAGGGACTTTAAATAATATTGTTAATAGGATGTCCTGCTAATCTTGTTGTCTTTATTTTTTTCTTTTTTAGTTTTTCCATTTTTTATGTTTACATGTCTGATGTACTGATCAGGACAAGTTTTTTCATCCTTTACAAATATGTAGTCAAGTAAATTCAAGAGATTGAATATGGTAGTCCTCTTGATGAAAAAGGGCTAGATATTATATTAAACTTAACAGTTACTAAAGTGTATTCTAGAGGGTAAAAAACAATTCAGATTTTCAAGGGTACGATGTATTTTTCTATCAAAAAAGAAGCAAATCTGAAATACTTGACTATTGTAAACCCAAGCCTTTTGACCTAAAGCTGAGTCATGCTTCCATGTTTTTCTGTGTAGCAGTCATTTTTATGTGTTGCACTTGGCAACACATAAACATATTTTCATCTGAATGCTTAGTAGTAGTCTCCTAAAGCTAAGCCTGTGAAAGATCAAACTTGTTGGTTAGCAGGAGAGCAGCAGGAATAGTACCTTCTTGTAGAAAGCCTTGCTCCTGTCACTGTTCAGGCACTGAGGGTTTTGTGGGGTTTAGTGTTTGCATCTCCTTTGGCACCTGTGAGTTTACGTGTTAGGACTCAGTGGGCCACATTAGGTTGCCACATACTTGCTGGAAAGGACAGGGGTTACTTTGTGACTATTGCTTGCATATTTAGGCTACTGAGTTTCTATTGTTCCCCACACTTCCAGTGATTGCCAAAAGCTAATTAGCACCATTTGGCATTTGTTCTGCAGAAGTTTCCCCAACTCCCAAACAGATTATTCCTGATGAGGTTATGAATTATCCACATGTAGGAGGCTTGGCAGAAAGTGACTGTAGCTGCTATTGCTGAATTTAGGAGATTGTACCCCCTTAAACCTTTCACTCAAATGACATTCTTTAGTTTCCCGCATGGGGAGGATTTTGAGACTTCGGATGTAAAAGGAAAATTATCTTTTCACATTCTTGTCTGAGAAAATGTTTAACATTTTCTGATATGTAGATATCATCAAGCTTTGTTTTGTTCTCAGGTATTCAGATATTGTTGCATTCTAAAGTCAAAGAAAACAACCTACAGTACTGTTGTAGTTTTTACAAAGCAACCAAGGAACAAGAGTAGAAAAAGCAGAGCACAGCATTTTAGTTAGAGGAATTTTTTTCTCTAGTGTCCAGAATATGCCTATCAAGCGTCTCCCATGCATATTTGGAGGTAGGTGTCAATAGTATACTGGCAAATTTTTATGCAGAATTTTTTATCATATAGAACATTTTACGGCAGTGTTTTTCCTACTTATAAAAATGTCTTTTTGATGTCATCCAGATCTTCCACTTGCAATTCCTGGCTGTATTATCTAGCAGTAAAAAATTGTTTAGGATTAAAAAGTAGTGGATGATATCAGCAGAACTCCCTAGCCACAAGACAGGAAATGAACATTTACACATTTTTCAGATTTGCTGCACCTGCAAAATTTCATCATCTGTGCCTAAATCACGAGGAACAGTAGAAATACTGGAATTAGATGTGTAGTGGCTTATGAAAGCTTTAAGGGATGAATATTATGCTCAGATAGTACTCCTTAATAGAGAGGAACCACTCAGTAATCCAAGAAGCATGACTTCAGAGCAACAGGCTGACCTACAGCAGACCGACAAGCAGATTTACCAGCAAAGGCAGCAGCAGAGCTAGTGAAGGAAAGTTGACATCCAGATGCCAGTGATACAGGCGTCCTATCCAGACTTGGACATATGGGTCCTGCGTCTGTCAGTGTTACAGCAGCAGTTGGCTCCCAACCTTGTGCAGACTCTATTCCCAGTGAGTTAGAGAACCCAGCCAGCACAGTCAGTGAATGGGTAAGCCAAGTCTTCTGAAGCAGTGCTGCTACATTGGAAAGGCCAATTTAGGTCAAAAGATATCCTGTGAGATAGTATGAGGGTTCTTCCCATTCATGGCAAGATTGTGATGCATAAGGCATTTTCTGCTTATGCCAGCTTATGAAGTGATAAGGTGAGGAAATTCTAATACTTTTCAATGCCAGAAGAAAAAGAACCTGTCTGAAAGAACTGTAACTTGCAAGTGTTTTTTCTCAAGTGGAAAAGAAACATCATTAATATTTGCTTGTTCATTCCCCTGGAAGAGTTTGATATGGATTCCTAAATAAGGCTTGATCTCTGATCTCCAGAAACTCTGAAATGACTTTTTTTTATTATTATTCAAAACCCCATGAAGGCCAAATCATCTTGTGCCACACTGAACAATCTCAGCGAGAAAGAAAATTCTGTGGCAGAGAAGAGGGTTTCCATTTCTCCCTCCTCCTCCACCATCCCCAACATTTTCTCTGTCAGCAAAAGTCTTCATCCAATACTACTTTTCACTTGTGTAAAATAATAGGAGGGCTGTCCTTCAAAGTGTTTGAAATAGACGTATTAATTTCAGAATGTATGATTGACACCAACAAGCATCAAGGACACTATAGTACTGAGAAACTAAGCACACTGGCCTCCTTTGGAAAATGAAGATATAAAAGACAAGAAGTTGGAGGAAAAGATTAAACTACCTTCTTTAGTATGTAACCTCCTTCAAACAGTGGCTGTATACATCAGTGGAGCATTTCCTTCTTGCCTGATTTTAAGCCTTAGACTAAATTTATTGTAAGCATTAAGTAGTCAAAATGTAAAGCTGAGTTAACCCTTGAATAGGCTTGATCAATATTTCTAAACATAGAGAAAAGAGTAGGCACTGAAGATGAACACATGCTTCTTTTATCAGCTCTACCCACAACTTTACTTGTATGTTTTAATTTAGAGAAGTTCCGGTAAACTCTTTTCAATATAAATTGTATATGGTATATAGGGATTACTGGAAGCTGATTTTATATGTCTGAAGGACTGTAGATGTCTCCTCTATCTTAAATATGAATGATACTGGAAGGATTAATGAGACTGCAGCATGTACTTCATAGCTTTTTAAATAAAAAATGACGATCCTTTAAAATAAGTATCCAATAATTATTAATCCATTTAGCTAGTGCTATAAAAATATTAGTCATTTGGAACTACTATGGCTTAACATACTTCTACCTTAGAGATTTCATTTTAGTTGAACAATTATGTACTTTTATTTTAAAGTGTTGTTAATAACAGCAACAGTAATACTTCTCTTAAAAGTGTGATTTTATGAAGTGTGTTTTGCATATTTAGCCAGAGCTTATATAGACTGGGAGGAAGTAAGTTTTTGGTTTCATTTTAAAATGGAAATATTTCAGAAACAAAAATAAATAAATCAATGGTATTAGAAGAAGATGAGGCAAGGTAAGGCATCTTATTCTATTTTAACCCACAGATAGATAAGTTATAGCTTTGTCAAGCAACCTTGACTTGAGATAAAATTGAACTTAAAATTAAAAGCAGAAACAAGAGTTTAGTCTGCTCAGTTTGTTTTTTTCTGTACAGTAGTAGAGTTCCACTCTATTTTGTTAACTGATGTCATTGATATATACAGTGCTGTGAATATTAGTTATTTTTCATGCCGTGATTTGTGACATACAATTCTATATAAATGTGGTAGGTATTTTTCATCATAATCTTACTTCTCACTAAGCATTTTATGAGTTACATAAAGAACAAGTGCTTCATATTAGAGAAGGGAAAATGAAACTTTGATGTAATTCCCTTAAAAACTTCACAGGAAAGTACTGAAAACTTTGACCTTATTATTATTTTGCTGCTTGTTCTATTTCACCAAACTTCATTCAATCCATATTTTTTTTAATTTATTTACTACAAACAAATCATATCTTTTCTGGTTGAAACACTTCATTTAAACTGAAGCAGCTGTGTGATGTCCAAGGCATGCAAAAGGATAATTTTAGAAACAGGAAGGAATTTACAGCTATGAAATACAGCTTTAACATGCTGGCCGCACTCTTTAATGCACTCCACGATGCCATTGGCCTTCTTGGACACAAGGGCGCACTACTTGGCTCGTGCCAACTTGTTGTCCACCAGGACGCTCGGGTCTCTCTCCTCAGAGCTCCTCTCCAGCAGGCCATTCCCCAGTCTGTACTGGTACATGTGACCCTAGGTGCAAGATTCTGCACTTGCTCTTGTTAAACCTCATCCGGTTCCTTTCTGCCCAACTCTTCAACCTGTCCAGGTCTCACTGAATGACAGCACAGTCTTCTGTCCTGTCAGCCATTCCTCCCAGCTTCGTATCATCAGCAAACAAGCTGAGGGTGGACTATATCCCCTCCTTAAGGTTATTGATGAAGATTTTGAACGTGATCAGACCCAGCACTGCCCCTGAGGAACACCACTAAGTACAGGTCTCCAACAGGACTCAGCGCCACTGATCACAACCCTCTGAGCTGTGCCAGTCAGACAATTCTCAGCTCACTTCACCATCGTCTCATCTATTCCACACTTCCTCAGGTTTGTTATGAGAATGCTGTTGGAGACAGTGTAAAATGCCTTGCTGAAATTAAGGTAGACTACATACTACTGTTAATATATACATATTTTCTCTTTTACTACGGTGGCCAGGTTGAGTTCAAGCTTGGCTGTTGCCTTTCTAATTTGCTCCCTGCATATCCTAACAACTTCTTTGTACTCTTCTTAAGTTTTCTGTCCCCTCTTCCACAGGAGGTAGGGCTCATCTTACAGCACACCTGAAAATTTTGTGGTGCTGAGCACACATTATCTGTCTGGCTATACAGACTTGTTTGGAATTGTGTTTCAGTTCAGACTTATACTAAAGTTTATGCATAACTTAAAACATGCTTAAACGATTCTGTTAGCAGTGGCTTATAAGCAGATAGAAAAAGGCTATTGTCAATGGTTTACGGGCTGGTTCGGCCCAGTTCCGTGACAATTGGGGTGGGGGACCCACAGACCCATGCCCCGGGAAAGAGAAAGAAGAAAGGGAAAGGGGAAAAGGGAGATGGGCCTAAAAACAAAACGGAGGCAACGATCTGAGGAGGAAAGCTAATTTACTTAATAAGATATCGGAAAGCAAAATAACGCAATATAATACAATATAATTGGAATTGAAGCTAATAAATAAAATGAGCAAGAGAGAGTGTCCAATAAACCAAAGGCCTTACGCCAAATGCTGAAGGCAAGACAGCAGTGAGCGCCCACTTCTGGGTCAGTCTGAAAGGGAAAATTCTGAGTCTTGTGAAACGCATACAGTTTTTATCTTTCCCTCTGAATGGAAAATGGAAAAATGCAAAGCATTGCAATGTCCTCTGGGGTGCATAGTTCTTCTCTTCTGAGACAGGTATATCCAGAGCTATCAATGATCCACTGAGCTGGAGCATTAACTCTTTAGCTCCCCATAACCAATACCAGAAATCATAAAACCGTGACAGCTATGCTAAGGCTAAATGAAGAAATAGTTTCCAAGACTGAATGTCATAACTGCTGAGGGAAATCACAGAAAGTGTTCCGCTTTTGCAAAGGATTTTTCAGAAGTGTAATAGCTTTTCAGACTTTTCCTCTGCACTTACTGTTGGTGTTTTAGTTTGGCTTCTGGTCATTTGACAATCTTACCTTTGCAACCACTGATCCATTCGAGACAGGATGTTGTCTAAGTAACACCAACTAAACCCAACTAAACTGATATGGTTTGATGCCTGTTGTTATCAGCTGTTTTTATTGTGGGTTTTTTGTTTGTTTGTTTGTTTCTGATAAAGAAACAATCAGTAATTAATGAGTTTGTAGCATGATCAAATTGTTGATACAAATTTTCTCAATTTGTTTTTTTTTGTATAACTTTGCAAATATAGAAAATATCTTTCGTGAGGAAAGTTTCCTTGTCAGAGAAATTATTTTGAAGTGAATTCCTGAAATCCTGGTTTTGTTTATTTGAAACTTGCAGTGTTTCTACCTACAGCTGTTGGAAATTTAGTTTAATTTTTTAAGTTGCTCCCATCTTTCTTGGTCACCAATGCAGGAAAAAAAAACAAAAAAAAACCAAAAAAAACCTGAAGTTCTCAACTTTAAATCAGTCATTGCTTGTTTAAAACCCCTTGTTGAATGTAGCATTGCCTTTAATATAGGTTATTATGAAAAGAATGAAATCTAAGTTGTCCTGTAATGTACAAGGGCTGCTCCGCAAGTAATGTGTCCTATTTAATATGTTGGCCCATGATGTCAGAAGTGGATGTTGATGGTATGACAGTAGAGGCTGAACCTTCCCGCCAATATTCTGTTATATTTTGTTACCATGGGATAGATGGCAGCAGAGGGGCAGACTGACAAAATGACATCTGATGCAGAAATGTGGTTGAAGCAAAGATGTGTAATTCAGTTCCCCCATGTGTAAAAAATGACAGCCATTGATATTCATCAAGGCTTGCTAAATGTTTATGGAGACCAGACAGCAGGTGTGAGTACAGTGAGGGCGTTGGTGGTGCAGTAGTGGTATCAGCAACAGTGATCACCTCCAGTGGTTCAGATTTTTATGAGCATGGCATACAGAGTCATGTTCATCACTGGCAAAAATACATAACTAATGTTGGTGACAGTGATTTTTTTTTTTTTTTTTGGTTTTTTTTTTTTTTTTGCCGAGAATTTGTTGTATCAAACAGTGTTATGAAGATCTTCAGATTTAGAAAGAAACACTGCCTGTTTTCTAATACACATTTACGGAAGTACTATGTGTACTATTTTAGTGGAGTTTGCTAAATGTGTCTTGTAGAAGAACACCTGTAGCTATAATAATTTCAGTTCAGTTATTGATTGCATCTGCTTTCAGTAAAGCCAGAATCCTGAATGTAAATCTGAATTTCATGCATCACTCTTCTATTGAAATGCGCAGCTGTGATCAAGTTATCCAGATCTGAACTGAGGTAATTGACTTCTTCATTCAAACTAAAGAAATTTTTTTGGAATGTTGGACTGTATTGCTTGTTTAGCTTATCAGTACCTTGACTCCATTCAGGTCTAGTCTGACTTGTCTGGACATAAATGCGTTATGTTTCATCAGACACTCATTTGTGGTTAATTTAGGATATCACAGTCACCTTTACAAGCTGATGAGAACAGATATTGACTAGGCATTGCTGAGGCTCAGAACCTGTACCTGTGGGACTTGAAACACTGAGTTCTAGGAGTTGCAAGCCAGTGCAGTCAATGTTCTTGTTGTCTATCAATGTTAGAAAGTAAGCCATACCATATTACCTACTGTAGGTCTTTAGACACGATTTCACAACACTTTGTAAAAATGTGATGCCTTGCATTCATTACAAATTATCTTTTCAAGAAGATTACAGTAGAAAGTAAAATCTCCAATGTCTGTTTAATCTTCCTAATCAAGAGTATCAGTTGCGCTGGTTGAGAATGAGTGAAATCAGGAGTGGGAATGTGAAGGGCAAATAAAGAGCTTTTCCACTATTTTTTTAGACCAGGAGGTGGCTTATGTGGGAATAGCTACACATCATATTTATGTTTGTGAACCAAAATTGAATTTAATGATTGTCCATATTTCTCTGGATTACTAGCTTTTTCTATTTCTCATTGAAATTGTTCCACTTTCCTTCTTTAATGTCTATGAAATATTGTTGAAAGGTAATAATGAGTTGAAAAATATGACTGAGTTAATATGAAACCATCAGTGAACTATTTTGGGCTCAATAGACACAACAGATCACAGAAACATTGCTGATAGTTAAGGATTTTGCAGACATACTGTGGTTTATTTTAATGGACAGGATAAACTACTGAGATTTTAAACTCAAAACAGCCTTTTGCTTCAGAGTTCACCAACCCAGATCCAGGTATGTCGTATGGATGGGATGAGAAGAAATATTTCTACCATCACTCTTGCTGTGTCTCATGAACATTCTCAAGGATGTTGCAAAAAACTTTCCTTCTTGGTTTATATCTTGTACCCCTATCTGGCTATCATATTCCCAGCACATTTTACGTTGATACCAATTCTTTTCATCTTATACCCAGAGGAGATCCGTCTCTGGTATTTCCAAGTGCGAGAAAGAAACATTTTAAGTTTTGCCCTACAAGAGAGACATACTGCTTATATCACATATCATAATCATATAACTTTTTTCTTTTTTAATGAAGGCTCATGGTAGATTATTAGCACTTTAAGGAAGATCCCTACTAATTTTGCCATGTTGGACTTCAGAAAATGATCATTATCTGCTGTTTCTGATTAATGAAAACAATATTCTCTTTAACATTTGGGCCAATTTGTTACTTATGATAATAGTAATGAGATTATTATTATTATTATTATTATTATTATTATTATTATTATTATTATTATTATTATTATGAGATGTAGGCATAATAGTGTATGTGGAACCACAAGCTATGGTACTAGACATATACTTTTTCAATCTCGCTTCAGAAAAATGTTAGTTTGCTCACATAAGAGATTCAAACCACATTAATTTTGGGAATTGTAGTTGAATTGGTGTGGATTAGATTGTTATAGGTGACAGAAGAAGGGATCCCTGCCTGTGCAGTAACACTATCAGAGCCCTGAGGCTGTTGGCTCAACTCATGATATATTGTGTTGCTAGCATTTCAGAACTCCCAGGGGATTGCTGGTTGTACTATAAGGTCAGAAGTTAACTACTTGTATTTTAGTAGTGTACTGATATCAATACTGCTTCTATGGAAACCTTATTTGACGTCATTTTCGGATCTTTGGTATTGTAGCCAAGCTTTAGCAAAAGTCAATAAGAACATTAGATTGTTGTCTGTATTATTACTTTTCACTTCCTGGTAGCAATCTACCAATTCATTAGCAGAGAGTTTTGGAAATCTCACTTGATTATTTATGCAGTCAATAGCAAGGCTTGTCTGCATTCATAATTGTTTGATTTTATGGCCTCTTCTTTAAACAAACATTGTCTATGGTAATGTGATGCCCTGATGGATGGGAAAGGTTTTGTCAGTGAATATCATTTAGATAATTAAAAATGACAGATGAAATCGCCTGCTGTCTTGACCTGTACTTTGTTCCCTCAGTGATGCTGAAGAGATGTTGATTGCTGTCAATCAAAACCCATTGGAGGTTTGTAAATTCTGGCTGCTGTGAACTCTGACCCCCAGTGTTGATCCGAAATAGATAATAACCTTGAAATTCTATTAGAATTTAAAAACTGTTTCACCAAAGGGGCACACTATATGTTTTTTTCTCTAGAACATGACTACTAAATGTCATTGTTTACTGCACATAATCTAGGCACAAAAGTAAAGGTACTGCATTCAACAAAACTTAATAGTACAAATAGTAAAATCTTCTAAAAATAAAATCATCTCTTCCTGTACTTTCAAGGCTGCAAATCTTCTTTAAAAAAAAAATTAAAAAAAATCCATTTTATACTGCTTACTGGTGTTCAAATACTGTTTTGATTGTGATTATTGGTTCTAAATCTTATGCTGTTACTCTGACTTAATGACTTATTCTGACTCTCTGCTATCTCATTTTCTCATTTCCTCTATGATTCAGCATTTAGACCTTTTTTCTTAAAGAATGGTTATTTTCTTAAGAATCAGAGAACCATTGGGGCAGAAACAAACAAAGAAAACAAACAAACAAAAACCACAACCCCCACAGCTAGAATATTTAAGATGTGGAAAGCCCAGGCATAAATGCACAAGTTCTCAACCAACAACTGCCTTGATACCTGGGTCAAGAGATCAGGTGAGTGAAGGGCAGTTGTCGTGAGAATTTTTTTTCATTATCTAGAAACTTCTGTGATAATAAAAATATTGTTTGCTTTGAGATTTGAAGTTAAACTTCTTTTTAGTTTAGTTTTGATATAACGAGAGGTTAAAGTATATTGCAGGTTTTTTTAATCATTGTTCTATTTTTGGTTTAAAAATTACTGGGATCAGTAATTGACAAACTTTTTCACACTAACACACAAGTTTTGCTTATTTGTCTTAATAACAAACACCAAATAAACACAGAATAAACACTTTAGAATTTAGTAATTTTTATTTTTATAATTAGGAGACTCCAGCTAGTTCTTAAGCACATGTTCTTGAGATGGGTGGATTTACTAAATTCATTACATTAACAGAAGGAAAACTAAACATGATCTCTTAAAAGGTAGTAAACAAAATTGCTTTCTTCTTCTTTCAAATTTAATGTGAAATATCTGTAGGACTGGTTTAATAACTAGGATTTTCCATAATCATTTTGACTTGATGCAGATAAAATAATTTAGACATTCTGTCATAGATGTTGCTAAAAAAACAAGATCGTATCAAAATGTTCTGTACAGAATGAATTGTAGAGGACGTAACTTGTATTTGCAAATCAATTTAATAACAATTCTGTTTTCAATGGACATTTAATTTCTTCCACGAAAGGAAGCCAGCAAATGTATGACCACTTTTATTTTCTGATTTACTTTAATTTGAGGGGGGAAAAAAAAGACAGGGGAAAGTCAATGCCTATAGAAGTAAGAGTCTAAATACTTCTAAGTAAGTTGGAGTTACTAAGACGTGTTCTGCAAGCTTTTTATGTATCCCTAAAGATGCAGCTGAGTTCCAGTGCCTGTACATGTTTCTGTTGTAGTCTCAGGCATTTTTTGAACCAAGGATTTTGAGTCACACCAAGTTAAGTTGGTAAATGTATTTATCTACACAACTGTGAGCAACAGCAGATGCTTTGTTTTGTATATGTGTTTTTGCAGCTTTCATGTTCTGAAGTTTTAAGGTGAAGCATGTTCCTTTAATTAGTTATGTTTTCTTAAGGTATTGTGTAGAAGGATCTCTTTTTGACTGGGTTTAAATGGGTTGTTTAAAAAACTGTATGTGTCACACAGAATCACAAGGATTGGAAGAGGCCTTTAGATATTAGCAAGTCCAACCCCCCTGCTTAAGTAGATTCCCCAGAGTAGGTCTCACAATAAGGCAACCAGACAGTTCTTGAATATCTTCAAAGAAAGAGACGCCAGAACCTCTCTGGGCAGCTTGTTCAAGTACTTTGTCACCCTCACTATAAAGAACTACTTCTTCATATTTATGTGGAACTTCCTATGTTTCAGTTTTTGATCATTGTTCCTTTTCCAATCCCTACACAATTCTGAAAAGAGTCTGGCCTCATCCATTTGGATCCCATGCTTTAGATGTTTATGAACATTCATCAGGTCTCCTCTCAATTTTCTCTAAGCTGAACAGAATCAGGTCTCTCAGGCTTTCGTTGTGCAGGAAATGCTTCGGACCCCTAATCATCTTTGTTGCCCTCTGTTGGACTCTTTCTAGGAGAAATCTCCTGTCTTTTTTGATCTGGAGAGCCCAGAACTGGGTACAGTATTCCAGATATAGCCTCATCAGGGCAGAGTAAAGAGGGAAGATCACCGCCTTCGACCTGGTGACCATGCTCTTTTAAATACACCCCAGGATAGCGTGGGCCTTCTTGGCCACCAGGGAACACTGCTGGCTCATGGTCAACCTGTCATCCACCAGGACACCCAGGTCTCTCTCTATAGAGGTCCTCTCTAGCAGATTATCCCCTAAGCTGTTCTGATGCATGAGGTTATTTCTACCTAGGTGCAGGACTTTATATTTGCTTTTGTTGGACCTTATCGTGTTCCTCTCAACCCAAATCTTAGCATTATTGTATGATTAGTTGAAAATAAATTCAGGAAGAAAATATGCAAAGGGGGAGATTGAATGAAAACTTAAAATATAATTTATTATGAAAAATCTTGAATGCTGTTATACTCTGAATGAAAGTGAGGTTTGAATTTATTAGCATACTCTTAGAAGAGGTATCTCCTTTCAAGTTTATTTTACCAGTTGGATCTCAGCTATAATTTACAATATCCGCTTGTCTACAAACACACCTGTGGTTTGAATAAGTGCTGATATTGTAAGATTTGCAGTAAAGGTGTAGTGGAGTAAATCTGTAAAATATTACAAGAAATTTGCCACTGAATGTATCCCATCCATTTTTTGGAAATGAGGTTTTATTGCCGAAGTGTCACTCCTAGATGTAGCAAGAAAATGTTGGCTGTTGACTAAGCTGGTCTAAAATTACTGAATCTGATTGAAAGTACATAGTCTGAGCATCTATGAGTATAAAATGAGATTTCTTTTAATGCAATGGGGCTCCTGAGGTTATTATTTTGCTACAATATGAAAATGAAGTGTGACAATACAGGCCTGATTACAAGCCTCCCAGGCTGTCCCACTGTGACAATTAGCTCACAATTGTTCAACCATTTATTTATTAGAATATTAAGGGCTGGTGCTGTTTTGACTTGCAACTGGAAATGGATTGTTACCAACGGTTATTATGAACACAAAGGACTTGGTAAAGTGTTTTACTGGATAAGAATAGCCACACATTTCAAGCTAATTTGATTGAGTCACCTCTAGTACACTCCAAGAGAGTTATTAAAAGACATCTCTAACAGGTGGTTCGTTTCATCTAATAGAAATTTGTTTTCAGTGTTCGTGAAATTTTGAGCTACTCGCCAGGGACCATGAAGTAGTAGGCAACACAATTAGAGATCCAGGACTTCGAACTGTCTACAAAGTGTCTGTGACTTTTCATGCATACATGTTAAATCACACTCAGACCTATTATGATAGAAATCTAAGTGTCCTGAGAAAGGCAGCACTTTCTGTGCGTTGGTGTCCAGATTCACATCTGTTTGGTTAAGTAACTGCAGTTGGTTGGAAGATTTTTCTTTTTAATATAAAAATGTTTGTGAAAATATACTAGTTCATACAAGATTATATTTTACTAAGAAACACTTGTCAGGCTCAGGATGAAAATTCTGCTCAGAAAAAGGGGAATACTCCATCCCAGAGCACTCTAGAAACTGAAGTCCTAATCTGTGTTCAGTATAATTCAAATTGTTGAACTAAATCTGTGTATTCTCTACTCGCAGCGAGTACACAAACTGCTGATTACTCTAGATTGGATTTCAGTTTTTTAAATGTTTACGGCAGCTGGCACTTGAGCCTGGATCTGATGTGCACCGGCAAATCTCTTGCTTCTAACTTGTTATCATTTTCACCAAGATATGGTCTTTTGGGTGCTTGTTCTTAGTTTTGGACAATAAGTCTGGGATCTGGATTTCAAAAGTTAAATCTTAAAGTTGTTATGTCCTAGTAAATGTTTTGCACCATGAGTAATCAGATTCAAGGAGATACTTTTTACCTTGTGAAGGGAAATCCTGCTAACATATAACCAAGTTTATACTATGGAAGACAACTTCCCTTTGATAAGTTTAATAAGGTTTTCTATTTACTTATGTTTTTAAGCTGTGTTTTATTCTTCAAATAATAACTTTATCTGTATTTTTACTTCATTATTGGACAAGCATTTATAATCTGATAATATAATTTAATATAACACACTTAGCAATGATTTTATAGTTAGATAAAGCTCTTGAAGAATGACTTATTTATTGTATCAGCTTTATGTTGTTTTATATCTTCACAGATAAATGTTACTTTGTACAGTGTTTTTACAAAATTCACATGCTTCCCCAATATAATGTTTATGCAATACATTCCAATATTCCAAGAAATACTTTAAGTTAGTCTAGATGTTGGTTGAATTCAAAATCATTTTTACATTCTATGATAGTATATTAAATTCTAAGAATGTAGAAAATCTTAAGTGCACATCACTGTTTTCAGTATCATATTCTTATGTTCTTTACATAATGCCTAGGGACTTACACTATATTCAGACAGACAAGTAGGTACTTCATTGTGATACTTTATGTCTCAACCATGTGAAATTATAATTCCCATGAAACGGTAATAAATTTTCTACCTGCACCGGATAAGCTGTAGTCCCACATTCCGAATTTTCCATTCCTTTTTCTATTATCTCTAAGATGGAATAAGGCTGTAGAATGAAACATTTAGGAGAATTTCTATAGAAGATTGTATTCAGATTTTGTTGTGAAGCTAAAGGCAAGTTTTGGATATCTCTACCTTAATATGGAATTATTTTTCTATCATAATTCATTCACCACATATTCTATGATACAAATCCTGCAGATATTCATGTGTGCTTCTGCTTCAAAACATGTTTGACTGTTGTGTCTATGATGCCGGGAAACAGATCTGCATTCCTTTTGGAAGAGGCAGATTTTCTAAAATTTTGGATGTATATGTATGAGATCCTTGGAGTCTACAGAGACATGAAAAATGCACATGCAAGTACTAGTCATGCATTTGGAAGGGATCTGTCAGCCTCAGTAAACACTAAGAGGAAGCTACCATCCTCCACCCAAGACTTGTTCATGTGAAAGCTAAGTCCACCAAAACTTGAGCTTCTGCATTTCTCTCCATGCTCTTCTGTGCTCCTCAGCCCCATGGCAACTCTATTGTATTACCTCAAGGGACTCCATGCAGATGGGGAGGGGAATATGCCTTCTTCACATCTGTCTTTAATAGACAGAGCAGTTATCCTCAGGGTACTTGCCCTGACCTGGAAGTCTGGGACGGAGTACATAATACACGCCCTGTGATCCAAGCAGAGACGGTCAGAGACCTGCTCCTCCATCTGAACTGTCACAAGTCCATGGGACCAGATGAGATCCACCCAAGGGTGCTGAGGGAGCTGGCAGAGGTGGTTGCCAAGCCGCTTTCTACCATCTATCAGCATTCCTGGTTATCTGGAGAGGTCCCACAAGATTGGAGGCTTGCCGATGTGACTCCCATCTACAAGAAAGGCCGTAAGGAAGACCTGGGGAACTACAGGCCTGTCAGCCTGACCTCGGTATCAGGGAAAGTTATGGAGCAGATGATCTTGAGGGAGATCACACGGCACGTGCACGGCAACCAGGGGATCAGACCCAGTCAGCACGGGTTCACAAAGGGCAGGTCGTGCTTGTCCAACCTCATCTCCTTCTATGACTGGGTGACCAGACTGGTAGATGAGGGAAAGGCTGTTGATGTAGTCTACCTGGACTTCAGCAAGGCCTTTGACACGGTCTCCCACAGTATTCTCCTGGGGAAACTGGCAGCCCGTGGTGTGGACAGGTTCACTCTCCTCTGGGTGGGGAACTGGCTAGAGGGCCGTGCCCAGCGGGTAGTGGTTAATGGAGTTAAGTCCAGCTGGCGTCCTGTTACGAGTGGTGTCCCCCAGGGGTCGGTATTGGGGCCCATCTTGTTTAATATCTTTATTGATGACCTAGATGAGGGGATTGAGTGTACCCTCAGTAAGTTTGCAGATGACACCAAGCTGGGAGGATGTGTTGATCTGCCAGAGGGTAGGGAGGCCCTTCAGAGGGATTTGGATAGGCTGAATAGCTGGGCTGAGATCAATGGGATGAGGTTCAATAAGGCCAAGTGCCGGGTCCTGCACTTTGGCCACAATAACCCCATGCAATGCTATAGGCTTGGGGCAGAGTGGCTTGAAGACTGCATAGAGGAAAAGGACCTGGGGGTGTTGGTTGATGCTCGGCTTAACATGAGCCGGCAGTGTGCCCAGGTGGCCAAGAAGGCCAACGGCATCCTGGCCTGTATTAGAAATAGTGTAGCCAGCAGGAGCAGGGAGGTGATCATCCCCCTGTACTCAGCTCTGGTGCGGCCGCACCTCGAGTACTGTGTTCAGTTTTGGGCCCCTCACTACAAGAAAGACATTGAGGCCCTGGAGCGTGTTCAGAGAAGGGCAACAAAACTGGTGAGGGGTCTGGAGCACAAGTCTTATGAGGAGCGGCTGAGGGAGCTGGGATTGTTTAGTCTGGAGAAAAGGAGGCTCAGAGGGGACCTTATTGCACTCTACCACTTCCTGAAGGGGGGTTGTGGTGAGGAGGGGGTCAGCCTCTTCTCCCAGATAACTAGTGGCAGGACGAGATGGAATGGCCACAAGATGCGCCGGGGAAGATTTAGATTAGATTTGAGGAGAAACTTTTTCTCTGAAAGAGTGGTCAGGCACTGGAATGGCCTGCCTAGGGAGGTGGTTGAGGCACCATCCCTAGCGCTGTTCAAGAAGCGTTTAGATGAGGTGCTAAGGGATTTGATTTAGTAGTTTAGTGGGTAGGGATGGTGATAGGAGGATGGTTGGACTAGATGATCTTGTAGGTCCTTTCCAACCTAATGTATCTATGAATCTATGAATCTATATGAGGAGGGATTTTGAAAGAAGACAACAAAAAGTACTTGCATAAAATTATCACCATCCCCCACTGAATCTAGATGTGATCAGTATAGAAGATGGGAAGGGGAGAATTAAGTGGGGAGGTGAGCACAGTTCTTGATCATTCTGTCTAATGAAAGAGAATCTATGTTTAAATTACTTCTTTTTTTTTTTTTTTTTTTTTTTTTTTTTTTTTTTTTTTTTAATCAAAAACTGACCTTTTTTTTTTCCTTCAGTAAAAAGCATGGCTTAGTCAGTTATCTGCACACACACTGTGTCATCGCTACACAGTTATTCAACACTTCAACAACGTGCTACCAACAAGTGAAATCCTAGGTCTTGCAACACTTCATCTTTGAAAAGGCAACAGTGTTAATGCTTATCGCGCAGAAGATTTAGACTCTATATGTGGATTTAGACTCTATGTTTGCTCTAGTTTCACTAGCTTCTTATAAATCAAATGCATGGTTTGTATTTTTTGTTTCCATTATGGTGTGTCTCATTGTCTTAATACTGTTGCACAGTATTAAGTAGTAGAAGGAGACACTGTTTTTTCTGTTATCTTCCATGCCTGCAACACAAAAATGGATTCAATAGCAGCACGTAATAAATAAGTTTAAATATAGTGAAGAAGTAAATAATCTCACATACTAGATAGGAAGGATGACAAGAATCTGTAATTTATTTTAAGTAAGCAGTCATACAAGGCACAGCAGTAGTATAGAATGTATAGAATAGAAACTTTTGGGAGGTAAAATTTGAATATATAGTTTAATGTTTGTGTTTTCTTTCAAAAAAATACTTTTTGGTTGAACTCAGGTATGCTTTGCAATATACTAATTCGCCATGCTAATTGCAGTCAAAATCTGGCTGAGATGTATAACAGCCATTCATTTCCAAGTCTGGTCTAAATGATATGTAGCTTAGCTGTTCGAAGACAGTGGTTTAGGCACACTTTTAATTTACTATTTGTTTATAAGATACTTCACTATGAACTGCAGATTTTGAACAAAGTGACCTTTTGTATAGAAAGGAGTGATGAGTGAAAAGAGGATAAGATCTTTTCTGTTAAAAAAGAGCATTAATATGGATATAAAGAGAAATCTGAAACTTTATGAAGCTAAAAATACTTGTGTATGTATTTCATTAAAGCCTTTGCTGCTTGGTTATGAATGTGTCAAAAGAATAGGTATGAGTAATTTTTCAGAAGATGTTAGACAATTGCCTACTTTGTGTCCACCGGTTGGTTTTTAATACAGTGAGGATTGAAAATAAATAAATAAAAATAAAAAGAGAAGAGCAGGCACTGGAAATATTCTTAAATATGCTATATTTTTAGCAGCATTCAATAACATATCTGAAATCTGTGGTATTTTAAAACACATTTATAGACAGCTTGGAATAATTTTATTTTGCATATTTTTTTTTCTTCCTAAAGTCCATGAGAGAATAGTAGTTGTTTTATTTTTTAGCTCTCTTCATGGTTTACATACAGACTGTGTTCTAGGCACTGTACATAACAAATGTTAAGGGAAACCACACTATCTCTTTGGAGGAAGTGAATTCATTTTCCATAAATGAAGAATTAGTAACTAAGAGTTCCTGAGATATAAGCATTGCAGTTTGATTCTAAGTTGCTGTATTGTGAATTTATTTCATAACTTAGGCACTGGAAAATACAGCGACACAATGCATCACTGATACAAGAGTGATAGATTTAGAAAATGTTTAGAGAGAGTATTCCGCCTAGACCAGTAGGAACACCTGCTTCTATTATTCAATCACTGATAAAATGGTAAATAGCTTATGTCGGTCATGCAGCTTGTATAAAGCTACATAGTTTGCCTGTAGGTTTGGCCTTCTTTTCATATTTTTTTCTCTCCTTCTCTCTTTTTTTAACTCATGCATGTTTTGTATTCAGTTTCTTTGTTAAATGGCACTATGGAATGATGGGATCATAAATGGACACTGACGCTATTTTTATCTTAGTTCACATTATCTGCAAGCGCAGCTCTGCATGTCCTGCCTAGAAAAGAAAAGGACACTAAAGCTATAAACTAACTGTTGCTTTTAAATATATCAGTAAAATCCCTACTGTTTGGTCCCAGTATTTTGGGTAACTAATAAGCTGCTGTGTTTCCCATTTGATTCTGAGGCTGTTTGAATCCTCCCACATACTCCTTACTGCCTATTTCATTAACAGTTCTACAGACAAGGAGAAATAATGACACTGCAACTTCATTTATACTGTATGATGTAATCATAACAGATTTGTTTCAGTATATTATCCAAATACCTGAGGAAAGATAACTTCATCTCAGAACAGGTTTTCTCTCCAAGAATAATCTTCTTTTTATGATAGAGCTTAGACAAGACGGTTGTACAGACTATAGCTTCTAAAAACTGTGAAAACTTTCCGGAAGATTTTTCCCTGTTTTTTATAGGACTTTCTGGGCCTGTTGTACTAGTGCTCTCTCAGAATGGCAGGGATATTTAATTTCAAGTGAGTGGTATTTAATAATTGAATAATCTCTAGATGATATTAGATAATCCCCACAATGAGTTGCTGCCATTGTGTATGACATGAAGTCCAGTCTGACAATATTATATTACACTGAATTTTTTGAAGGAAGGAGTGGGAACAGAGACTGATTTGATTACTTTCAAAACCAGCTTGTAATAGCTAGGTAGTAAATACCTACTGCTGCCTATACTTACAGGCCCTAACACTTTTTGATATAAATTTCTAATTTATTCCTTGCTTTTTCAGACCTCTTAGCATTTGCGTTGTTTGCAGGATGGCTTGAACATTCTGCAGGACTAAAACCTTATGACTGAACAAGTGTCTTTTTTTTCTGCTGAAGTTCCATTTACGTTGTCCAAAATGTGTAATTTTGGAGGGAAAAAAAGGTCCATTACCTTTTGTTGCAGGCATTACTGGCAGTTTCATGGGAAGCTGCCAAAATACTGCTTGAATACATATCTAAATTATGAATAGAAATGTTGAAGTGCCCAAATTTTATCAAATATTTGTCACTATTCTGCCCCAGAACAATCCAAAATATTTAACAGTTCTAATTCTAATGAAAAATTAAGGCAGTAACACTACCAGAGCAACTGTAGCAACTGAGTGTACTTAACTGGGAGTCCTGATGACAGGCAGTCTGTCTGGGTGAGGGACAAAAAGAAGTTCAAATAGATGTAGACCATAGCCAACAGATTCCCACCTCACGTCTCTTGGCTCTGTTCTTCCCCAAAGCAGCAGCTATCTCCTGTTGCCAGTATACTAGTTACTCCATTGGTGCAAGATGTACTCCAGTGCTCAAGTGTTAAAATTTCAGCCTTCCTACTGTACAAGATTGACTTGCATGTTATTGCATGTTAGGTGAATTTGATTAATTTTTTTCTACTTAAAGAAAAGGTCAGAAAGCTTAAAAGCTATCTAAATAAATAAATAATCCAAACCTCTATTAAAAGAAAACTAAGTGAGTTAGAAAGTCAATTACTAGAAGCTGAAACAATATTGGATTTATCCTTTTCTGTTTATCCTTAATTTGTTGTTTTGTGTTTTATGGTATAGTCTTCCACTACTATGATCATATTCTGTTTTGTTCTCAGGATATCTGCATTATTCAATATGCACAAAAGGGAACCTAGAGCTGAGTAGAATACATTTAGAGGTTTTGTTGTTGTTTTTGTTTTTGTTTTTTTGGTTGTTACTTTCTCCACTAATGGAATTACAAAAAGGAAAATAATGATGGAGTTTCAGGAAGAAAAGCATTGGTCCTATGAATGAGAAAAGTTCACATCACGCTGGAGAACTTAGTTTGATCCCTGTTTCTGACAGATTTTTTATACAATGTTCAGCTATTTAAACTGAAATGTTGGCAGGAGACCACTAATTTTGCATTCCTCAATTCCTTGACATTATTTCAAGGTTGCAGAGGCAGGTAAGGAGAAGATCACAGCTGTGAGTATGTGAGTTCATGTGTGAATTCATGCTAGGATATGCTAGGAGTAGGACACTGCACTCAACACTTCAAACCAGACTCTCAGAAGTAACGCAGTTCTGTGTTCCAGTGCTGGCTATGCTACCTATTAACTTTCTGACCTCTGGGAAGTCTCTTTGTCTTGATTTCCCCACCTGTAAAATTGAGATAATAACACTCATCTCTTAGTGGAGATGAATTTATTAATGTTTACGAGGCATGAAGATTCTGTGGTGATGAGCACTCTAGAAACACCATGAGGAAATAAACAATTCTGAATTCACTGCAGGCTTTTGATGTTGTGCAGTAAATAAAACAGGGGCCAGTAATAGCATGTTAAGGATAGAAATATTGAAGAGCTGTCTCTTTCCCTGAGAAGTATTTATCTTGGGCTTTGAGCAAGGCAGGGGAGCTGCTGTGAAAAAAATATTATATTGTCTTGTAATTAAAATTCTTATCATTGCAATTACGTATGGGGGGATGGGATGGGTGTCAGTTGCCAAAGTGACCGTAATTCTGGCTCTTGGTAGCATATGGGGACTAGACTTTCTCACATAAACAATGTTCTTTAACTCTTTTGTTGAATGTAATGACTCACTGAATACAGGAGAGAAGGAAACAGACTAAATTTATGCCTTTAAACTTTAGTCCATAAGAAAGAACCATAACTGAAGATGACTGTATTTCAATATCAGTTACACGATAGAGGTAGACATAGGGCACCATAGTTGATCATGATTTTTTTGAACCTCATTAGAGTCTTGGCTTCTTTTGGTTCAGCATTCAAGCAAAACCCTCAACCTTTCCCCCCTACCTTTTCTTGCAGTTATTCCATCCTTTTCTCTTTAAATCAATACCAGACTATATTTAATTCTCTCAAACTATAGTTTCTTCCTGCCTTTGCTGTAGCCTAGTCTTCAGAGACTGATTGGAAATCAGCTCAGTCTGAAATCAGGAAGGGCTGAGTCATAGTTCACTTGGTTCCAGCACCAAATGTCATTCAGTGATCACTTTTCCCAGATCAGTGTTAGGAAATGAAATATGTAGAAACTCACCTCACTTCCATGTGCCCATAGAGATGAGATAGTAAAAAAAAAAAAAATATTGTCAGTGTTTCCTGCCTGCCTCTTCTAGATGTAATCAACTGCAGTTTTAGTTTTTCTATAAACTTTAATTTAGGGAGTTTGAGTCAGCAATATTGTTCCACCCTGTTACATAACTGCTATTATTTTCAGCATACTAAAAAACACATCAGTACCTGATACTGAATATTTATGTGCATTCTGGTGATTAAGGATTTAGTTCATGAGAAAGAGTTACTTAGTGGCTGTCCAGTAGTGGCTGCCAGAATCACAAGCAAATCCTCAGGTTAGAGCAAGAAATAAGTAATCTGTTGAAAAAGCTCATTCCATCTCCTTTCTATGAGAATGTTTATATTTGTCTAAGATGGAAAAACTAGCTATATTTTGTCATTCATCTCTTTAACATTGTCTCATGGTTTTGATAACTTGAACTGCTGGAACAGCTGGTATAAATAGGAGGCTTTCTAATAATATTGAGTCATGGGACAATAGTCCTGACTGAAGATCTGCAATTTAAGGGCCAGTTGTTCTGATTATGCTTCTAGTTACTCTCCAATGAGGGAGTGTATATGCACCAGCCCTGAAACAGTAGTTACCAAAAACCTGGAACTTTTGTGTGGTGCTCCTGGCCATCTTTCTTTTGCAGTAGCATAAGTAATGCGCAGTATGTGTAAGGGTGTGAGACTGCTACACTACTGTTTCAAGCAATTAGTTACTACAGAGGCTGCTAGCAGAAATGTAGCTGTAGTTAGGAATTAGAAAATACATTCACTCCAGGTTTTAAGTGCATACAGGGGCACATTTAATAATGTTTCAGATTTTTAGTCGTTAGTAAAGACACCTCTTGTATTAAACTGCTGTACTTGGAGTAATTTGACACAGCCAAACTTAAATTTTTATTATTTTTTTTTTCTGAAGAGGTTTTTGATTTGTTTTTGTTTCAAATCATAACAGAATTTAGACCTTAGGTTAAGATAAACTCCATGCCTGCTGCTTTGGAGCTAAGGGCAAAGCATAGAAAAGCTTCAGAAAATAGCAATGGAAGTAAACTGATGTTTTGCACTGAAAATAGCCATTTTATTTGTGTTTTTGGCCCCGAGTTTTTAAATTGATTTTAATAACTGATTATCCCATATTGTTGTCACCATTGGTTATTGACTTCAGAAACCAGAATACTGCATCTGGAACACTGGGAGTGTGATCATCAACCATTTGATTATAAATTCTAGGCACATGCTTAGCCTTGAAAGATATATTGAGGATCAAACACCTCAGGACAAAAACTCTTCATAATTTAATCAGTGTTCCTTATTTTCCTGTCTACCTGTTAACTGCTGCACACCGCTTATATTATCTAAACAAAAGTCCACCCCATGCTCCTTTAACAGCCTCACCTTAGAGAATAAAATCAAGACGAGCAGACAGTATTCTAAAAACACAGCTCTGAGTGACGTGCTTGTATTCTCTGGCAAACCCGAAGCAATGAAAGTACAGTCCAAAATGTATCCTCTCTGATAAGAACACTGTGTATGGCACAGTTTTATGAGCTGTACCTTACCTTTGCCCTGTGGAATGCATGTAAAATGCTCCAGAAAGGATCTCCAAATTGATGTCTCTGTTTCTTTTTATGGCTTGTAGCTCTTGTGAAATGACACAGTTCCTTACCCTTAGCTGCAGAAGATTCTAAACTGCAAGTAAGTAGAATTCACTGATAAATGTCCAAAAAAACAAAGTTAAATAGTCTGACACTAACTGCATCTGCGGTTCCTTGAACTCTCTTATTTCTGTCAACTCCTCTTTGATATTTAGAAGTCTATTTGAAATCAGATGGGACTTCATTCTCAAAGTCCAGATCATCAGTTAAAGTGTACATTTGAATCCCTCGTTTTATCCTCTGCCAAGATCATTTCAATTTCCCTGAGGCATGCATCAAATGCAGTTATCTAAGTAATGGGAGATGAGATCATGTCATTCCTGATCTCAGGTTTCTAGACAACGCCCACACTCTGGGACAGCAAAAGCTCACTATAGTGAAACCTTCAACCAAATATTTACTCAGAATGTTTACATACGCATGGGAGCTTTGATGCTATACCGGTATTTTCCTATCCAGGGAATCACCTTGTTTTTATAAGCTGACACTATTTACATGACTCTCTAGTCAGCTCAAATTCCTGATACTTCAGCGTTTGCTTGAAACATTTCACAGAGGGTTCTGATTCCCCCCCCCCCCCTCCTTTACATTACTTCATTTACAAATCTGATGCTATGAACAGAGTGAGTTTACACACAGAAAAATCATTACCTTTACTTCTGCAAATTTCTTGGATCAGGCACTCCTTTCATCAAATGCTATACTGATAGTTGTGTCTAAGTTATCAACAGTGTGAAGTTCTTAGACTACTGTAGGATAGCATTTCTTCTCCGTGTACTCAGCTGAGTTTATTTGAGCACCCTATTTCACATATGCATTATGTAACTAAAGTGAACACCTGAAGTCTCACAAAATTGTACTGAATAATAATCTTATACTGTTCTCTGAAATAATACAGGTGGATTTATTTAGCAGTGGCTCCTAATACATCATTATAAGCCGATGTCCAACTGTACTTGTTGGTGTTGTATTTAGTCTTTAGTCTATTTTCTCATTCAAAACGACTTCTATGTTTTCCTGTTCTAACAGCGATCTGCTAAAAAATGTAAATCTCATATTTTTCATCATGAAATCATTTTCTCAAATTTGCACTCCAGAAGTATTATTATGTATAGCTATTGTAACTGGTGAAAAAATCTCACCATGTGAATGTTTTCAATGCATGAAAACTTCCAGGATGAGACACATTGTAGTTCTTATGCAGAGCTGAGGGTGGTTTTTGTTTTGTTTGCTGTTGCCTATGAGTTTTGTCATTGATGGCATTTCAGCACTTATATACTTGTTTCAAAAGTTGTTTTTTGTTGTTGTTGTTGCTTTTAGTATATTTTTTGTTTGAATCTAGATTTGTTCTAAAAGCCGAAAAAGATGGAGAGAAAGATTTATATGCCTGGTCATATTGCTGTAGTGTTTGGAAGGCTTCATCACATCAGAGTGAGACTTCCCATGTCCTCAGCACTGTGTCACTCACAAAGCTTAATTGCCCATAACTTTGCTAGTCATGTTTTGTGGCAAGGCACATAATTCACCACAGGTCTCTCTGGATTTATGTTTAGCACTGTTTCCAACTCAAAATTCAATGTCTGTCTCTGTTAATGTAGACTTTGGTTTAACCAGAAAATAAGTTGACATTCATGGGACTTAAAAGTAGTTTGAGGTTATCTCTGTAGGAAGATTTCCTGCCTCTCTGAGCTTTCTTAGTTTGCCACATTGCTGGCACGTGTGGGATTTCACTGCTTGCGTTTGTACCCCTGTAAAATGATTGGCTGCTATCAATTCCCAGGCTTGAGGAACTGTGTCTTTACCACCTACAACTTTTAGGAAAGCTGGGAACCTTCCAGCCTCTCAGCTGAGTATGTGTTCCCTGCTGAGGTCACTCAAACTAGACACAGCTCTCTAAATTTTTCCTGTGCTTAGAATATTGCCTTGGTAGCTCCTGAGGCTCTGAATGAAAGGTGAATGTTGAAAAATCTGTCTAGCTGATCCTGATATTTTATAGTTTCAAGCCCTACAGAGTCTCAGCTACATTTAAAGCTCAGCAGTTTGTCTGATATGGAAGTTTCCCTGGATTTATTTCTTTCTTCCTCCAGTACATCTAGGAGTGGCCTCTGCTCAGTTCTGAGACATAGTGATGATGTCATTAGAGCCTGATGCAAACTGTTTGGCTCAGATGGCATGTGAGGTTCTTTGGCTTATGTTTTCCATTCCCATCCAATCCTCATGGCTTTTAGGAATGCCTAGCCACTAGGAAATACTAGAAACAGGTAGGACATTTGAATGTGGTTCTGTGTGATCAACCTAACCTTAAAAACCAAAGATATAGGTAATTTTTAATAGTTTTGATGAGAAAGGAAGGAACCACGTTAAAACTGTAAAGATGGAAATTGGTCTATGTTAAGTATTTAACAATGGCACAAGTTATAAAGAAAAGTGATCTTAAAAGTTTAAAAACTAAAAAAGAAAGAAAAAGAGTGAAGGAACAAAGAGCAGTGGGAAAGATCTTAAAAGTATCAGTGAATTAATAATTAGTAGAAAAGCTCTTCACAAGAAGAGTATAAGATTTCTAATATGCAATACTTAACTGATTGAGGAGTTTGAGAAGTATTGTACTTTGTCAGACAGTAAGTGCAGCATCTCCTTCAATACAGAAGAATGAAACATTAGAGCTGTTGAGCACTCCCTTCAGAGAAGAACATAGTTGATTGCGGTATGAGACCTGGACGAGGCAAAGCCTCCTGGAAGTGTGATATGATAGGAGCTTGAGGGATGCAGCCTCAGAGTGCATGGAGGATGAAGCAGCATGTTTCTAAGCCGTGTAGATCCAAGTGAGATGGAATACAAAATCCACCACTGCTAGAAAAATTGAACAAAATAGCTTAGATAACAACAGATAGTTTTAAGTTCTGTGCATGTTCGTGAAACTGTTAACCCATTAATGCTTATTTGTTTCAGAAAATTCTGTAAGACTAAGCAATTTAAAAATGATAATAAGGCATCCATTGCAGTGAACCTATTTTATGCTATTAAAATACACTAAATGTGTCTACATTCATGTAGGATTCTCATCCGTATTTACTATGGAGTGGCTAAGCATTGTGTTGCAGCCCTAGATATTACAGAAAGAGCTTTCTTTTTATACTATGATATTACATTGCTTGTCTGCACATGGATATGTTCCATATTAGTCACTGTTGATTATCTCCATGTGTGCATGCTTTTACTCTAGAACAAGGGTGGGTGAAACCCAACTTTCAAACCTTATAGGAATGAAACCTCCTCAATTAGAAATAACAGTGCCCAAGTATGCAATTAATTGGGTACAGCTACTGAGTTATGTAGAGATGAAGTTAAGTCTGAAAAGCACATAAGCTCACATTAGTAATGTACAGAAAGACAAAAATCAAAGCTGTTATGTTCTGGAGAACATGGGCACTGTCCATTTGACTGACAGAAGCGTATCAGTTTTACCACACGTGGGCCAAGGAAAAGGTTAATCCCATTTAAGTCATCCAAACACAGTCCACAAGGAACTGAAGCAGGGGATTTCCTGACAGAAAAGAGATCTTGAGGAGATGAATGCACCTGTAATGTTTAGGAATTTGAAGTGTTTTTAGTTTCATTTTAATTTTTGTTAAAAGTGGTATACATGCTGCTAATACAGAATTTCTTAACCATTAGGTGGAAGTTAGTTTAATTTTACCTTCTTTCTCTTTCTTCAGGTTTTTGTCAGTTTAAACAAAATAGTCCACTTTTCCTTTTAACTTGCCTTGCCTAAAAATGACATGCCATTTTATTCTTCATTTTTAATTCTGTTCTAATCTTGTATCTTGAGTTAGATTCAGTGGTGTTTCATGTGATATCAGGAAGGAAAACCATAGAATGCAAGGACATTTCTGTAAACAGCAGATATGAAAGTGATTGTCCCAGTCTCCTGTTCGTGGCACAAAGAGACTGCTTCTGTTAAAGATTGGATACAGTTTCATGTCTATGCGGTATAATCTTGTGCAATTACCTCAGTGTGGTTCAGAAAAATAATTCTATAGATACAGACCATGTAGGGTTCCACAACTGTTTCACATTTATTTAATAGAAACTTTGTTTTCTCTTGAAGTTAAATAGAAGTTTTGTCAACACAGCTAAAATGTAGAATATGTGGGTGAAGGTATTATCTGTCTTGGTTCTGAATCAACAGCAATTGTGTGCACATAGGTCACTCTGAAACTATTGCCTCCAATCAGTTTCCATGTACACTACAGCTCATATAAAAGACTCAATAACACTATTTGATACAGCAAATTCTCAACTAAAAAATATTATTTTTCAACATAGCCACCATCGTTAGCTGTGTTTTTTTGCCAGTGATGAACACTGAGCCTGAATGTATCCCTCGTAAAAATCTGCCCTAGCAGAGGTCACAGTTTCACAACTGTGATGTTGGCATCCTTGCTATGAAAATGCTGCCCATGCATTCCATCTTTCATTGGCCTGAACAAGTGGAAGTAAGAAGGCACTTTTTCTTTCATGGGGAATTCATGTGGCCACTCTGTGGATGGCTGTTTTGACTCCAGCTCATGTTGGTGACACAACATTTCACCATTGGTACTGATGCAGTCCAGGAAACTCATCTTCAGCCCCATAGTGGTTCAATAGATCCTCACAAAATTATCTGCGGTGCTCTTTCTGTTCCTGTGTGGGTATTCCTGGGACCCACCTGTTGCAAACTTTGTGATATTTCAGCACTACCACCATCATTTCCAAAACAGTGAAGTCAATATTCAGCTCCAAACACAGTTCCCAGGTCATAATCCGCTGATTTGAGTGAATGAGCTGATCCAGAGACTCTTCATTTTGTGGTGTGGACAGCTGTGATCAGCTGTGCAGAACATGGCTTGTCTTTCTCGTCTCTGTCACCACTGCTGAAATGCCCCACCCACTGCCTGTGTTTGGTCTCCATAAACATTCAGCAGGCATTGATGAATGTCAGTGGGTGCTACTTTTTACACAATGAGGAACTGAGTTACACAACTTTGGTTCATACCATGCCAGATGCCATTTTGCCACTGTCCCTCTGCTGCCACCTATCACATGGCAAAAACATGCAACGACATATTGATGGGAAGGTTCAGCTGCTATTGCCATACCACCACCTGCCTCTGACGTCGTGGGACAATATAATAAACTAGGAAGCATTTTATTTTGAGAGAACCCCTCATATTTTACTTGTGGAAGTAATTTTATCATTCTGATGAAAGTAGGCCAAAATGCTAATCTGCTCAACCCAGTTTTGCCTCTTTTCACTTTCTCCTGCCCCAACTGTGGGATTTGCAGTTCCAGTAGGAGGAAAAGCTGTGAAAGTATGCTCACAGTTCATGATTCATAAAGATACTTAAGCTTATGCCTAACTTTTCAGCATGTGTGATGTCCCACTGGTTCATGCTTTGAGAGCTGGATTGAAACTCAGGAATTTGGATTGTTCATTTTGGCTTTGTGTCAGACTTCTAGTATTTCCTGAACAAATGATGTAGTCTCTGTCTGCCTCAGCTTTTCAGTGTAATATAGAGATGGTGCTCCTTTACTATATCCACTTTATGGCAGTGAAGAGCTTTTGCGTCTTGATAGTGAGTTGCTGTTACTTTGAACACTGAAATCAAATCTGAACCACTGATGGCAAAACTGTAAGGTAGAATTCCCCTTTCGACCCACATTTCTGGATCTGTCAGAGTGTGAAATTTGCAATGGAAATAAATAGTAGAAGACTTCCAAATGAAAGCAGTTTCAAATGAAGATTAAATTTGGAAATTGGAACTTGATAGTAATCCGTAGACCTAGGACAAAAACAGACATCTGGGTGTAGTAGGGTGTGCTGAAAATCTTTTCCTAGCTTGTATAAACAGTAATCAACCATCAAATCTTTTGCTTAATGACAAAATATCTGCTGACTATGTCATTGAATGCAACTGGCAGAGAACTGCTGTTAGTCCTGTTTGCTGCACAGTATTTCATTTTGGTGAAAAACTGGTTTGTTTTCTTGCAATAGAAAAAGTATCACAGAATTTGGCCTTTTCTTGCAGCAGGACATGCATCTCACCATTGATCTGGTTTTTTGTTTTGTTTTGTTTTGTTTTCTTCTTTGTGCTTTGTTTTTGTTTTATTTTGTTTTGCTGATGGCAAAATGTTCTTTGCTTGTAGTGGCACTCATTTGATTATTAATCTTTAAGTGAAATAAGTTTAATTACTGCAGAAGTTTCATGGGAAATTAGTTTTGTTATGGGACTCCAGAGGTGAATTTTATGTTGGCTGTCTTATAACAGAAAACAGTCTGCAAACTTTTGTGTGCATGCATTTTCAATAGATATGTACTTTTAGAGAAAACATTTATCACTTTAAAGGTAAACTGTCATCTTAGGTTGAAGCCTATGATTTCTTCTTAACAGCATAAATTTCTGAGTATACTATTTTATGTCATATAAAAGTTGTTCAATATTATCATTCACTGTACTATGCAACTGAAAAATTTATGGTAAAGGGACTTCATTTGGAGCGCATCAAAACCAGAAAGTATGTTTCGTGCATCGGGCTTTAAAAGTGCTAAATATATTTCACTGTGAAATGCTGTTTGATAAGGATCTCATATTTAAAATGTTCATATTATCAATGTTATCAGAAAAAATGTGACTGGATGTGAATGTTCCAACATATTTGTTTTATTTCTTTTAAACTAAACTGACATTCTGAAAGGGCATTCTCAAAGCAACTTCTTCAGATGCTGCTAAGTTGTATTTGTAATTAGTTCCTAATTTAGCTATGCAAGCAGAAGGAAGGATGGATGCTTATGTTTTGCCAGATATGCATTTTTTTCCCTTTTAAAATGTAATTATAGGAGAGGGTTTTTGGTTTTTTTTGCATTTAAACCATCTTAACAGACATCCATTCCTCAGCTACCAATGTGTAGTTATTGCGTTTATGCATTCAACTTCGTAGTCAAGTGATGCTATTTTTTTTCTGCTGCTGCTTGACAGCCACTAATAATAACACATGAGGACAGTCAAACAAAATGAAGACAAATGCTGCTTGTCGCAGCAGAATCATAATGTCTCCAGACTCAGTAAAGACCGTCTAACTGTATGTGGATGCTCCTTATAGCTTATTTAGGCCTGTGGTTTTCTCTATGTTTTTTTTTTTTTATTTTCCTTTCTTT